>CAKAOI010035308.1:0-17366 GCA_916701655.1 Sebastiscus albofasciatus | reverse complement strand
CTCTACCTACCTCCCTCTCTCCCTCCATCTCTCTCTCTACCTCTCTCTCCCTCTCCACCTCTCTCTACTCCACCTCTACACCTCTCTCCACCTCTCCATCTCTACCTCTACACCTCTCTCCCTCTCTCCACCACCCTCTACCTCTACACCTCTCTCTACTCCACCTCTCTCTCTACCTCTCTCTCTACACCTCTCTACCACCCTCTCTCTCCCTCCACCACCTCTCTACCTCCCTCTCTCTCCATCTCTACACCTCTCTACCTCTCTCCACCTCTCTCTCTCTCTCTACCACCACCTCTCTACCTACCTCTACCTCTCTCTCTCTCTACCTCTACACCTCTCTTCCTCTCTCTCCCTCTCTACTCCACCTCTCTCTACCTCCCTCTCTCCACCTCTCTCTCCATCTCTACACCTCTCTACCTCCCTCTCTCCACCACTACCTCTCTTTACTCCAATTGAGTCTCATCTTTCATTTAATCTATTGGTTATAGGCAAAACGAGTACGGAAATGCAGCTGGAAACCGAAGACCTTTTCGCCCTTACAGATACGTCCCAGAATACAGAGGCAACCACAAGTACTGAAAGGAAACGAGATGCCAACTGTCCTTCTCAATAAAAGTATAATCACTTATACTTTCCAGTACAGATTAATCACTCGTATCTACAGGGTTTTAAGGCTCCTTTTTGAAGTATTAGCAGTATTTTTAGTGGACCACAGTGCTTAATTGGTAGATTTTTTTAAAGAAGGAATGTAAGTATTAGTCACTGAAAATGACCTATTGATCTAAAGAAATGATAAAGTTTTATATTTTTTGACTAAAGGTAAAATCTATGAGGTTTATGTGAGCTGATGGTATTATTAACAAATGCTCCTTCATGCCAAGCTAGTTAAAGCTTGACAGATATACTGGATGATACTGCATTTTAAAGGTCAGTATTCAGGAAAACCAGAGTTTATAATTTACATATTTCACTTAAGGTTTCATTTTAGACTCTGTCTGCAGTACAAGCTGGCAGAGTAGTACAGTATATCACAACTGAGTGAAATGTCAGTAAGGTGTTTAAGATATGGTACACAATTTATAAATATGTCTACAGGAGACTTTTTTAGTCCTAATTTTTGGTATTACCATTAAGCTCCAGGATCCACTATTACATGGGCTTTAAAAATAATTGAAGTTAAGCTATTCATTTATGGGTTTTGTTTTTACAGTTGATACACACACACAGATGCAGAAATCATTAGTATACTGTGTAGTGATGTTGACTTTACTTACATATTGTGAACTTTACAATAATACAAGCGCCTCACATTATGGCCTGTATCTAAATGATCTGTAATCTATATTCAGAATTATCTTCACTATACTTTACATACAAATTACATCTATATCCTGTTTTACTGTAATCCACTGTAATATAACAGTAATTATTTTAAAGCATACTTAATTATGGTTTATTGCTCATTTGCATCCATAAGACGACTTAAAGTTACACTGGTTGGTCATGGGGCGGCATATTTTATTTTATTGTGTTCAGATGCCATCATTAATTATGGAGTTTGTTCTTAATTCAAGAATTAAAGATACTTTCATATTCTTATTTTCTCTCTCATTATTTAAACATGCTGTTTAACCACTAGGGGGCTCAGAATATGAATTGTGTACTCAATTTCCTTGGAAGTAGAGTAAACACAAAGGGCGCTTCTGATTAGATTTTACCTGAAATCCCAGCTGACATTTTACAATACATACTAAAGAGCTGGTGCAAGCTATCGTTTCATTGCAATCCGGACATTAAAAGGAAGATAGCTAAATCAGAAGATAATTAATTTACTTTGCAGCATATAAACTGAATTAATAAAAGATATTAACACTAGATTTTGACACTGGGCCCCTGTACACAATGTTGCTTAACATTTTAGTTGATGTATTTGAGTAGTACGTAATACTAAACACATTTGGAATTAATTAAATTAGATTAAACTAGTGGACTTTGAGCTTTCAAGGACCCTGGAGACATTTGCCCTCTGTCCAGGTAGTAATCGAGCTCAGAGTTTGAGCTGATTTTCTAGGCCTACAAGCCAATAGATGGCAGCACAAGTTAAGTGTTGGATCTGGAGTGATCAGGCGACTTGGAGAATCCTCCAAATGCATATTACTATGTTAAAAATAATTCCAAGTTGGTGGAAACTTCCTATTGTGATAGATTATTTAGATAAACTCACCATTGTCGCACATGGAGATGAAGTCCTGCGCTGCATACAGTGCACGTCTTCTGCAGCACCTGGAACAACGGCACAAGCAGTTTGAATACAAGTCATCACTGTAATTTGATGTACAGGGTTTCTTCAGCTTAATGTGAAACTGAAGTAATGAACAGTAGCGCTGGTAAATACTCTACACTATAGGTTTATGTACTTTATGCTAATGACATTTCCTCGCAGCCTCAATTTTAGAATGTTCACTTCATTATGTGGGTGACTATAGTCTGCATTATGCAACAGCACTAAGGCTACCAATGTGCTTATTATAATTGGTAGAGAATACATGTTTTACATGATGGCACATGAGCAGAACATGTATTGCTATTAAGATAAATCTAGATGAGCTGTATTCAAGACATTTTTGCCTAGAACATCTTGAAAAATTACCTCTTTGTGGAGCTTTTGATGACACCAATATCAACCATGAGACAATCTGTGGATTGAGAGTGACATCATCAAATATTATAGGGCACAAGACTGGCATAGTAACAGTATGGCTACACCTTAAAATTACACTTATTTACCTTGAAAATATTGACTTCAACATCTACAATTAATGATCCTTAATATTTGACAAAAAACAAGTAAACATATAGAAATGTTATATTTTAATCCCAGTGACTGTTAAAGTGAAATCTCAACTAAACTCTACTATAACATAACTAAGGTACATTCCCCACTAATTAATGATCTTCACATGCTGAAAATGAAATCAAAACAGGATGAATCTTAAAATCAAATGATCATGTTCATGATTGAAACTCAGCATGTTAATCATCTGATGTGAACCTGACGACATCAGAACAAAATCACCCATATTCAGTTTTTAAAACGATATGCATCTAACAGTAGGGCCTAAGGATTTTCAAAAAATATCTAATTGCGATTATTTTGACTGATATTGCAATGTGATTTGCGATATTAGAGGGAATGATCATTTTTACATTATTCTCAATCTCATTATGGTGTGCAAGACAAGGCATTTCTGCAGCACGACAATATTGAATTTAAAATGATATTTGACACACATATCGCCTTAACAAACATTGCGCCTGTTGTGATTTGAAAATTGCAGTAGGTCATATTGCGATTTCCCTAAAATTTAGAATAATTGTGCAGCCCTATCTAAAAGGCATGAATCTAAAACAGCCACTATCTCTGAGGTATTACGCATCTGGTGCCCGTTGGAACCAAATCAATGTTTGAACACTATCAGAAATTAAAAAAATGGACGCATTTAGCCTGCAGCAAAAATATTCAACTCCCGAATGTGAACTGATTATTGAATTTTTGCAAATCTGCTCCACCCTTTCACCTGTCATCCTTCTCCCTCAATATGGGGTTTGTGTATGGCTGTTGGTGGAGAGGAGTAAATAATTAGTTTGGAGATTTTATGCTACTTTCTAAAAAGCCCACAAGTCATGCAACTATACAGAATACTTTGAGTTTTTTATGGCTGTTTTTCGCATACTATACTATGCCTTTTTTGTTTTTTCGACATACTATTCTATGACATTTTAAGATTTATTCGACAGATTATACTATGGCTTTAAAATAAAATGTCGACATACTGTACTATGACCGTTTTTCGACATACTATACTATGACTTTTGAAAAAATGTCATCATACTATACTATGCCTTTTTTTTCGACATACTGTACTATGACTTTTTTCAAAAAGTTTGACATACCACACTACGCCTTTTTTCCAACATACTATACTATTACAGTAATAGCACAACTCTCACCTCGGCCACAGACTGTTTGCCCTCCTCTCCTCTGCAAGGCGCTACAGGACGCTCCAATCCAGGACCAGCAGGCTCAGGAAAAGCTTTCTCTCCTCAGCTGACACCTGCTGAAGTCTGCATCTCTGTGGCAGAAATCATACACACTGTTAATAATGTATATATCTAGTGTATTCATACCCCTAACTGCTTATTCCATGTAAAATATTTTGTTTTTCACACTGTACATAATGCATTTTTTTGGTGTCAGTACCTGTACTTTGTGCAATGACAAAAAGTTTAATCCAACAAATTCATCTGAATACATTTTTACAACATACTGTAGAATGGCTTTTTGACTTTTTTGACATACTGAACTGACTCATTTGTGACTTTTTATGACAATGACTTTTTTCAACATACAATAATATGACTTCTTTTCGACTTATATACTATACTATAATTTTTTTAGGACTCTTTTTGACATACAATACTATGACTTTTCTTTGACATACTATACTATGACTTTTTCATGACTTTATCCAGAATACAATACTATGACATTTTTTTTTTACATACTATATGACTTGTTTTATGATTCTTTTTATAGAATACAATACTGTATGACTTTTAAATTACCTTTAATATGGTATACTATACTATACCATACCATTTTGTATGACATTTCATTGACATACTATATGATGACATTTATTATGGCACTTTTTATGGCATATTATTCTATGATTTTTATTATGACACACAATCCTATGACTATATTTGATATTTTTAAGGCATACTACACATGACATTTTATGACATGCTACACCAGAACATTTTGGTATTTTACTTAGTATTTTACTATACTATGAGTTTTTTAATGACATACTATGACATTTTTATGGCACTTTTTTATGGCATATTAGCAAAAATATACATACTAGTATATATATATATATATACTATATCCACTGTCCTCAAAACACCTACTAATACTGTACAGAGCCATTCTACTTCTCTCTTTTTTTGGAAAATGAGATCTAAATACACCAGCTATAGTATTTCTTGCACGCTGATTTTGCGTTTTGATGGCAACTTTGAGCTTAATTAGAAAACTTGTGGTGTTTGCCCAGCTGTGGCTGTGCGGCAGCCTACCTCTTAAACACTCTCCTTAAACACTGTCCTCGGGCCAGATCTGTCAGGATCGCCTGTGGCCAAGGAATGCCTTTTAATGATCCAGCTTCCACCAGGTTCCTGTGTAAGATTCATGACAACAGAGCGGATAATGAAATACACCTGGCGATAGCTAGGTTTGAGTCATTTTCTCTCTTTTTTTCAATTTTATACTGAGTGCTGTACAGGTTAGTGCTCTCTTTTCTTGACGCCACAATAACGAACAATAATGTTGAATAGACACAGACGAATTCTGAACCTTTCATGTGAAAATCTCCCTGTTTTGTCTTTCAGCTCTCAAAACTAAATTAACAAGATATTGTGTTGAATCTGTTTTGCATAGTAATAGTAATAGTAACTCATACGGGCAATGAAGGCTTCAACTTTGAGCTGAAATGATTAATTGAGTGACGGAAAATTAAATGGGAGCTATTTCGATATTTAATATGTTGTTCAAGTCATTTCTTCAGCAAAAAATGCCAAAAATGTTCTAGTTCCAGATTATCAGATGTGAATATTTGCTGGTTTTCTTAGTCTATCTATTTATCTATCTATTCTAATATCTTTTTCAACTATTGGTAAAACAAAACAAGCAATTTGAATACCGCTATGTCAGTTTGGGCACTGGGAAATTGAGATGGGCATGCTTCATCATTTTCTGACATTTTATAAACCAAATCAAGAGAATAATCAACAGATTCATTGATGATGAAAAAAATGTTTTGTTTGTTGAAGCTCTACTTATATACTACAATTTATACCGGCTAGCATGCAGGTCTGTGCAGCGTCTTATGTTGGATTATCATGTTATTCTTGCTTCAGTGAGCTAAGTTCTAGTTCTATGATTCAAGTTTGACCCTTATACATCAAACCTATAGAGGGCATGCACGTGACATCGCCATATGCAGAAGTCACCATGGTCACTCATCTCTGAGTGGCAAACAGACATTCTGCAGGAAAGCGTGGCTAAAATGTAAATTAACTGTGGTACAATGCACGGCATAATGAACTCAGACATGCATACATTTTTACTGACTGTCTGTAAAGCAGAGAAGGGTTGCTAATGGATCACTGTCATTTGGTGAGAGAATTGGCATCCCGGTCTCAATTTTGTATCTGATTTGATGCATTTCGAAGTAAAGCCATACCTTAAGACTGTTTTTGGTCTACTCAGTGATTCCATCTTAATTGCTTTTCATCTGTTCTCTGTATGGCTGTTTAATGTACTTCTTTGGTGTCGAAAAAATGTCCATGGGCCCATTTCAATGACAACAGGCTCTAGTGTGACAATTCCAAGTCTTTACTTTCTGAGATCTTACTTTGTTTTCCTCCTGGTACAGGTATCACAGTCCTTCCCATTCACAGCAGCCGTAACGGCTTTGTTTTTACAGACTAAATCATTTTGAAATTTAAATCAAATGCTGTAATACAATTATTTTTTTTGGATTTGTCACTTCATTTGGCTGGAAAAGCATCAGTACAATATGTGGTGTCATGCAATTTGGTCATGCAAATGAAGTGAATCTGCAGCATCTCAATTAACACTTTTCTCTTATAGGCCCACTTTGCTATTCAGGGTGATATCACAGGTGTAATTTCACACACAAAATATAGTGCATCTTTGAAGCATATAAAACATCATGATGCCACTTAAGGAAAACTCAGTGAGCAAGTAGCGGACAGGGCATCTAAGCTCTTGTTAGAATGTCATGGCTCTTACCAAACCAGCCTGTCTCTGCCGCAGGGCGATGATGGAGGATGAGGATGAGGAAGCGGAGTGGAGCGAGGCGTTGCTCCCCAGCAGGCCTGCTGACACATGGCTGCCTGCCTCGCTCTCAGCTGCAGTGCCAAGGTCAGCCAGCCTCTCCAGTCAAACTCCACAGTGGAGCACTGCCTCGGAGGGAAATGAGAGTTACTAGCAGGTAATTAAATGAGAATATTTTCTTTAAATTTAACCACTGAATAAAACTTTTGTAAGATTAATTGCATATTATTACGTTATTATAATGTTAAAAAACTCTCACCATGAGGTCCATTTAGTACCTGTTATCGAGCTTTCAGTTATAAAGCCTGGTCCTCATCAGCATTTAGAGTTATCCCAGTTGTCATGAAGTTGTAGTTGTCCATGTTGAAGATCATATGATAAGATTGAATGCTCAAGAATGGCTATTAAATAGACCTTGTGGTAAGACCGTTTTCTCAACTGCTGTTTCCAAGGTCAAGAATAAAACCAAAGTGGAAGTCTTAACTTCATTGGTATTTTTGCTTAATGTGATGTCATTTCTTGGAGTATCTTCAAATGCTTCATATCCCTAAAATCTGTACATGCATCCATCCATCCATCCATCCATCCATCCATCCATCCATCTTCAACCGCTTATCCGGGGTCGGGTCGCAGGGGCAACAGCTCCAACAGGGGACCCCAAACTTCCCTTTCACGGACCACATTAACCAGCTCTGACTGGGGGATTCCGAGGCGTTCCCAGGCCAGTGTGGAGATATAATCTCTCCACCTAGTCCTGGGTCTTCCCCGTGGTCTCCTCCCAGCTGGTCGTGCCTGGAACACCTCCCTATAGGGAAGCGCCCAGAGGGCATCCGTACTAGATGCCCGGACCACCTCAGCTGGCTCCTTTCAACGCAAAGGAGCAGCGGCTCTACTCCAAGTCCCTCACGGATGACTGAGCTTCTCACCCTATCTCTAAGGGAGACGCCAGCCACCCTCCTGAGGAAACCCATTTCGGCCGCTTGTACCCGCGATCTAGTTCTTTCGGTCAAGATCCAATCCTCATGACCATAGGTGAGAGTAGGAACGAAGATTGACCGGTAGATAGAGAGCTTTGCCTTCCGGCTCAGCTCTCTTTTCGTCACAACGGTGACGGTAAAGCAAATGCAATACCGCCCCCGCTGCTCCGATTCTCCGGCCAATCTCACGTTCCATAGTCCCCTCACTCGCGAACAATACCCCGAGGTACTTGAACTCCTTCACTTGGGGTAAGGACTCATTCCCTACCCGGAGTAGGCAATCCATCGGTTTCCTGCTGAGAACCATGGCCTCAGATTTAGAGGTGCTGATCCTCATCCCGGCCGCTTCACAGTGCTGGAGGTCGCAGGCCGATGATGCCAACAGGACCACATCATCTGCAAAAAGCAGCGATGAGATCCTCAGCACACCGAACTGCAAACCCACCTCCCCCCGACTACGCCTCGATATCCTGTCCATGAATATCACAAACAGGATTGGTGACAAAGCGCAGCCCTGGCGGAGGCCAACTCCCACCGGAAACGAGTCCGATTTATTGCAGAGAACCCAAACACAGCTCTCACTTTGGGAGTACAGGGATTGGATGGCCCTGAGAAGTGCCTCCCTCACCCCATACTCCCACAGCACCCCCCACAGTATCTCCCGGGGGACCCGGTCATACACTTTCTCCAAGTCCACAAAACATATGTAGACTGGATAGGCGTACTCCCAGGCCCCCTCAGAGATCCTTGCGAGAGTGAAGAGCTGGTCCGTTGTTCCACGTCCAGGATGGAATCCGCATTGTTCCTCTTCGATCCGAGGTTCGACTATCGGCTGAACCCTACTTTCCAGCACCTTGGAGTAGACTTTAACAGGGAGGCTGAGTAGTGTGATACCCCTGTAATTGGCACACACTCTCTGGTCCCCCTTTTTGAACAGGGGAACCACCACCCCGGTCTGCCACTCCTTAGGCACTGTCACCGACCTCCACGCAATGTTGAAGAGACGTGTCATCCAAGACAGCCCCTCCACACCCAAAGCCTTCAGCATTTCTGGATGGATCTCATCAATCCCTGGGGCTTTGCCACTGTGGAGTTGATTGACTACCTCAGTGACTTCCACCAGGGAAATTGATGATGGTCCCCCATCAGCTTCCAGCTCTGCCTCTATAATAGAGGGCGTATTGGTCGGATTCAGGAGTTCCTCAAAGTGCTCTTTCCACCGCCCGATTACCTCCTCAGTTGAGGTCAACAGTGTCCCATCCTTACTGTACACAGCTTGGATGGTACCCCATTTCCCCCTCCTGAGGTGCCAGACGGTTTTCCAGAAGCACTTTGGTGCCGACCAAAAGTGAAATCACCAGATAGTGATCAGTTGACAGCTCCGCCCCTCTCTTCACCCGAGTGTCCAAAACATGCGGCCTCAGATCAGACGATACGATCACAAAATCGATCATCGACCTTCGGCCTAGGGTGCTCTGGTACCATGTACACTTATGAGCATCCTTATGTCCGAACATGGTGTTCGTTATGGACAGTCCATGACTAGCACAGAAGTCCAATAACAAACGACCACCCGGGTTTAGATCAGGGAGGCCGTTCCTCCCAATCACGCCACTCCAGGTGTCTCCATCATTGCCCACGTGCGCGCTGAAGTCTCCCAGCAGAACTATGGAGTCCCCTACTGGAGCCCCATACAGGACTCCATTTAGGGTCTCCAAGAAGGCCGAATACTCCGAACTGCTGTTCGGTGCATATGCACAGACAACAGTCAGAGTTTTCCCCCCCCATAACCCGAAGGCGTAGGGAGGCGACCCTCCCGTTCACTGGGGTAAACTCCAACGTAGCGGCACTCAGCTGGGGATTTGTGAGTATCCCCACACCCGCCTGGCGCCTCACACCAAAAAATAATCCGTACAACCTAAGCTAAAAGGTTATGTAAGTCAATAAACCACAATAATTGATGAAAGTATACCAAACAGTATTTAAATAGGATCATGCAAACAACGATCTGCATTTAAAGGGTTAAAGTGGTCAGAAAAAATGGAAATTTATTTGATCTACAATTCTATGACAACTGGGAAAACTCCATGTGCTGATGAAGATCATTTAATATGCTCGAAAGCCCCAGAACAGCTTCTAAATGGACCTTTTTGTGGGATTGTTTTAGGTAGAATACTTACCTTAAAGCGAAGAAGTCCTGTGAACCTTTACCTGGATATTAATCAGCATGTGTATCTGTTTTTAACTGGTCTTAGTCACAGGTAAACCTCAAGTACAACGCGCGCCACATAAAAACATGTTTAATTTCAGCTGCTAACATAGTGGAAAAAAAATCTATTGAGCTTATTTTAAAAAAATCTAAAATCTAGGGGGGGCATGACAGAATTGTGCTTACTTGTCTTTCTAACATCACAACTTTAAAAACCTTTCACTATCTCTCTCTGACTGCACAGACAGGTTAAATATTAGTCACTATATGAGTTCTTTCAAAGCTGAAGGCACCTGTGTTTTACCTTTTCTCATCTATTCTTTCTGAATCTTAGAAACAGTCACTGCATGTCTACAATGAACCTAAAGTAGAAAAATAAAGGGTGTGTCCTCTGACTCTAATATAAGGTAGCGGAAATGTTCCCGTTGTGATATTCCTGATTTCAGAAAGCTGCTCTGACTGCCATTCCTCGAACACTATTGGTCCTGACGTCCAACAGACCATCACAGGCGGTGGACTCAGATGCTTCTGTACTGATCTGAGCTCTGCTCAGAGTTCAAGCTCCATCTCCGCTGGGGTGAGTTCCACTCTCCTTCAAATGTACCAATGGAGGATTCTCAATCTCAGCAACTCCAGAGCAGATGTTAAAGGTGTTCCTCATCAACCAAACACTGCACCCAGGTCAGCTCCAGAGGCAGATGTTGCTCATGGCCTGGCAGGTGGAGCTGGTCTCTGCAGGTGAGAGGTAGATCTTGCCGCTGGGGCAGACGCACACCTCGTATACGGCCTGCTCCTGGGAGGCCTGACTGGGCGATGCTGTGTAGACACCCAGCGGGAGACTCCCCAGCTGAATGGTGTTGGCATCTAAAAGTATCTGGGAGGAAAAACATCAGAGACATGCTGGAAGTCATTCAAATAACATCGCCAGAGGCGCTTGAAGTGATGCATTACCAATTCAAACTGATAAATGAGTCTGGTGCAGTCAGTAAATACAATGTGACAGGTGGAGGGAAATATGGCAGCACTTGATCTGCTGAGTTAGGATAAAATTGCCCATTTTTAACCATGTTGGCAACGTTAGTCAGTCGGTCCAGCACTTTGGTCCGGACTGGAATGTCTCAACGACTTTAGGATGAATCCCCATGAAATCAGGCAATCTTTCAGGCTTGTATTTCATTCTAATAACTTTGTTGATCCCTTAACTTATTATCTAGCACCATCATCAGCTTGTATAATTTTTAATTTGTGCAATACTTCTCATGAGCCTCAATTTGTACTTGTGTTTAGCAAATGTTAGCATGCTAACACACTACACTAAGATGGTGAACATGGTAAATATTATACAGTACCTGCTACATCAGGTAGCATGCTGATGTTTAGCAATGAAATGAAAGCAGCACTGAGTCTACGTATAGCCTCACAGAGCTGCGAGCATGGCTGTTTAATCTTTATCTTGTCATTAAAGGTGCTAAATTCGATATTCAGAGCATTAATAAAGTATAAACAACTATTTGCTATGTAAATATACAGAGGAGTAATGTCTACCTGAGCAGAGAATGAAGTCGCTCCCCCTGTGTGTGGGTTGTAATCCAAACTTCTCCTCGCTTTGTTGACATAGCTGGGCCGGTCATGTGTGCTTGTTCACGACTGATAAAGCCGTCTCAACCGACGGCACTGCTGCAGAAGCGTAGCACCCAATTTCGCCGTTGTTAGCACTGTTAGCTGCTAGTTGCGGCTCGCTGTCGCCATGTTGAGGGCCGTTGAGAGGCAATAGAAATGCTCCCAATCCCGTATTTAGCACCTTTAAGTACTTTTATTTGAAACATATAATTTGTAAATTGTCCATTATTCCACAAGAACAATCCCACAATTATTCCACATACAACAGAACCTATGTCTCATCTCTCACCCCAACCCTACGGACATAAAATACAAAACAAAGAAAAAATTATATAGAAATAACTAAAGAGGATATAAATAAACAAGGGCACGAAAGAGGACCTTTTCATTCCCAGCATAACTTCTAATCCTCCTAACCTCTCCCTCTGTGGACTCCAACTGTAGATCCTTTCGACTGCTGACCTTCAGCGGACCCTTGGCAGCGCTCACTTCCACCCCTCTGGGAGCCTCCATGGTCAGGGTCCGCGTTGGAGACTCCAGTCTGAAAAAAAAAGAGCACAAGGGCAGAGATTTATTGCATAAACTCATCTATTATTTCTATTTATACTTTCAGGATGTTTTCATTACTAAAACTTCACCTTTCAGTGCGATCTAATAGCTGAGGAGAGAAGATGTGTTCAAGGTTAAATTGATTGTTATTCAGCTCATAGTTTAGGAGTATTCCTGTGTAATTACTTATTTGGGGCAGGATGATGGAATTCAATTGTATCATTTGTTTCACAATAATAATATTTTTTTTTATTTATAAATCACTTTTCAAGCCATAAGCACAAAGCATTTTCCAAGGTGAGGAAACTCAAAACATAAGCGATACTAGGGTCAATTGCAAGAAGGGAAATAATGAAACATGCACATACAAACATACGTACATAAATACATACATATACATAAAAGCTGGAATAGTTAGAAGACCCAGACTGGCAGACGTGGAGCCTGTTCAGACAGTACGGTGTGAGGAGCTCAGATATACAGTATACTCCGGCGCCAGATCATTCAGAGCCTTGTATGTGATTAAGAGAACTTTATAATTGATTCTAAAAAAGGGACTGGAAGCCAATACAATGAATCCAAAATTGGTGTGATGTGTGGGAATCACTTTGTTTTGGTCAAAAGTCTTCGCTTCTGAATTTTGAACAGTTTCGAGCAGCTCCATTGTTTAGTTTAAGTGAACAAGGCATGACAGTAATTGAGGCGGGAGGATATAACTGCATTATAATTTTCAAAAACAGAACAGGTCAGAAGATTGATCCTTGTGATATCCCATGTTAAGTCTGACCAGTTTGTGAGGTAAATTCCCCAACAGAAACAAAACATTTCCCGTTGGCTAAGTACGAGGAAAACCAGTCCAGAGCAGTACCAGTGATACCAGCCCACTGCTTTAGTCGGTCTATAAGGACAGAGTGCTGGACTGAGGTCAAGCAGTAGTAGCACAGAACATGCACCGGAGTCTGCAGCCATCAGAAAATTATATGTGACTCTAAAGGCCTTTACACTCTAGAAAAACTGGCATGGCCATTTTCAAAAGGGTCCCTTGACCTCTGACCTCAAGATATGTGAATGAAAATGGGTTCTATGGGTACCCACGAGTCTCCCCTTTACAGACATGCCCACTTTATGATAATCACATGCAGTTTGGGGCAAGTCACAGTCAAGTCAGCACACTGACACACTGACAGCTGTTGTTGCCTGTTGGGCTGCAGTTTTCCATGTTAAGATTTGAGCTTTTTTTATGCTAAATGCAGTACCTGTGAGGGTTTCTAGACAATATGTGTCATTGTTTTGTGTTTTTAATTGATTTCCAATGATAAATATATACATACATTTGCATAAAGCAAGCATATTTGCCCACTCCCATGTTGATAAGAGGATTAAATAGTTGACAAATCTCCCTTTAAGGTATATTTTGAACAGACAACAAATGTGCAATTAATTTTTGATTAATCATGGACAATCATGCAATTAATCACAATTAAACATTTATTTTAATTGATTGACAGCCCTAGTTTCAACAGGTTCTTTTAAGGGTATAAATTTCTTCGTTCATCCACAGGGGCTATTTCGACAGTGGATTTAAGTTTGGTTTTGAAAGGAGCAACCATGTCCAGGGTAGATAAATATATTTTGTATTAGAAAGAGTGGACAAATTGCCACTAGCAGTATTAAAAAGTGGGGAAAAAGACTAAGCTGCCTTTTTGTTGAGAACACGGGACTGTACCTTTTGCTTTAGGAGGTTTTATAGTAGCCTGCAGAACTGTATTAAGCAGGATACACATATGGTCAGAGACAGCAAGATCTCTAACAGAGAGACTGTCTAGATTCAAGCCAAATAACAGACCCAAGGCAGCAAGGCATTTAGAAATTGAGTAAAAATGTCTCACATTTGAAAACACAAACCAGCTTTTAGATATTTCTGTTTGACTCTTGCTGCATAAATACATTTTATGTGTTAGTAATACCAGCTACTTCTCCACCTGTGGAATATTAAACCTGCTGCTCATGTTTAAGTAGCTCTTCTCATTATTCTAATCCAGTATGGCTCCTAAACAGCCCATAATTGTGTCAGCTATATTTTGACCTTCGGCAACACTGAGGCTAATGCAATTTGCATTTTCCTCCCGTGGACTATTTGTTTACACAGGGAAAGATAAGTGTGAGAGCCAATCAATGTGGAATTTGTTTTCATAACTCATAACCGTTTCAAATTGATTTCTCCCCCCCCATCTCCCCCAAATCTGTTTTCAATGAATTTTAAATGGAAGACTTTAAGGAGCCGTCTTGAAATCGCTTAAATCTCCATACCCTCTGAAAGTGACACACATTTCGGATTATGCGCTACTGGAATAACGGGGGGAAAAAGAAAAGCAAATGAATTTCATCTGCATTTGAAAAGCCTCTTTGACTTTAAATCAGCTTTCAGCAGACACAGTTTGGAGAGGCTCTGTGAAATGTGCCTTTGACCTGGGATTGTTTGTGCTATAGACCTGTAGAAATACAGATAGTTATCTGCTCTGGTGTTGCTTTTTTTACTCTTCCACTGCTCATTTTTCTTTTTGTTCAAACTAACAGCAGCTATGCTTTGGATCAACTTACAATATTGTTAGGTTTTTTTGTTATTTTCTTGTTTGAGTTTGAACTCAATTCTCGCTTTTTATTGTTTTTCAGAATGCTTTTGATCATTTATTGTGGATAAGTGACAAGAAATTAACTGTACAAAAAATAAATTAAGTATATTTAACTTTGCAATTATTTTAATACATCCTCAGTCCATCTCCCGTAGCAACACAACATATCATTTCTTCTCGCGAACCCCCATCCGTTCATTAGCAAGCCACAAGAATCTGTGTCCGAGTGCTCCTCAGCTCGGTATGTTTCAATCATTATTTCTTGAGCATCCACTGATTATCCATGGCTTATGGACGAGTCATTAAAAAGACCCATTTAAAACACTTAAAACACTGAGCTGTGCAGTAAGAAGTTAGTAATATGTGATGCGTATGTGATATTTTAACTCCACTCAAAGCAGTTCTGTCATCACCCGCTGCACACACACACACACACACTCACAGCTCGGGCAATTCTGCCAAAAGACAAAGTGCTCAATTTTCAAGAGTGCTTGTTTTAGACACAGTCCATAATAAAACATTAAATGAATTAAATTAAATTAAAATGTCTCTTGGGTTTTATAACCATCTCAGACTACTTCCATTTTCATGTACAGAAAGCTTATGGTCTAGTTTCTGAGGCTAAGGGTTCCTACAGCTTAAAACCAGTTGGATTTAAGACTTTTTTGATGCTACTCGGAATTAAATTAAGGCCAATTTTACAATAACCAAAAGTGAAAAAAAATAAAAAATGACGCAACGTCAATAAGTTAGAGTTAAGGACAATTTTGATGCTTACTGTAACATAAAACATGACTTTATTTTCTCTCGTGGCGGAGACGAGGGTAGAACAGAACTGGGAAATACCAATATCAATATTGCCGGTTTTGCTCACTCTGCATGTGGGATTCCACTACCTTAATTCCCACCTTGCCAAGTTAGAAAAACTTGTTGCATAAAATGCACAAGCTTCATACTGTATGCATTGCCTTGTACTAGTTTCAGCCATGCCACAAAATCTTGGTTAATGTCGTCCAGTGTACAGTGACAGCTAGCTAGACAGTGGATTCTCTGAGCATCCTGGCTGGAAACCCTGTAAATTAATAGAATTTAAAATGTGTGAATCGCATGAAATTGGACTTAAAATGTAAAATAAAAGCCAACATGGACGAAGTCTTAAAATGTAAATGGAAAACAACTGGACAAACTCCATCTACTGATAAATATCATGTGGTATGATCGAAAGCTCCAGAACAGTACTAAATAGACCTTTGGCTTAGATTATTTTCTGTTTCTAAGGCCAACAATGAACTTTGAAACTCAGCTGTAAAACTAAAATGCTAGATGTTGTGGCAGTAGAAGCTGATAAAGGTTTTATTTTACAGGTTCTGTAATTTCCTTGTAATTTATGCAACTATGTAATTTTGTATGAATTCTAAGGAAAGAGAAAATGTCTTCAGAGGAACCTCCTTCATATCTGCTAACATATCTCCTTTATAATTGTTGAATTGTATGCTTGCCTGTAGAGTTTACATTTTTGCAGGTTACACTATCAATGTGTAACTAAAGTTATGGAGAGATGGCGACAGTGTTGAAACTACACAATTCTTTCCCGGAACCTTCTTAAGAATCAGTTCACTTTTGGGACATTGTTAGAAAACTGTGAGCCCATTTAAGTGTTACCCATTAAGACATTGAAATGAACTAAGCGGCTTTGAGACTAAATCCTCCGTTTGTGTCCAGAAACTTTCAGATCATTAGACTGACTGATCAGTTAAAGAAAGCTCCATCCTCCTCTGTACCAAAGAGCTCCTTGTACCCAGAATAGTCCAGGGATTCTGGCTCCATCCAGAATAATCTGATATGTAAAGCCCTCACTACAGATAACCTATGTGGTACTTTCAGTCATAACGGCTGATTACGACAGACCACCTTTCCTTGTTGTGTTCAGGATGACCTTTATATCCACAAAAAGTTCACCGTATCGCAGAGCTATAGCTGCTCAGGAGCAAATGTGCTTGCTGATGGCAATAGCTGAAGTCATAGTGGATGAGGTTGGTTAAAATACTGCATATCGACTCTGTTAGCGGAGGGGATTCCAAAGGTGAAAGTCAAGTTTATTTTCATAAGTCACCATCACACATGACACCAAAGAACAAAGAACTTAAAAAGGCCCAAACTTAACTTTTCAACCATTTGTCGTAATTTTCATTTTTAGGTTTATCCAGGAATTATTCAAAGCTTATTTTTATCTTCTATTTTAGTCTCTTAAAATCTTATTTTGTGTCTTTCCATATAAAAAACTTTAAATTGCTCAGTTTTTAAAAAAGTACTATACAAATAAACCTGCCTTGGCACACACACATATATATATACATATATATATATACATATATATACATATATATATATATACATATATACATACATATACATATATATATACATATATATATACACATACATATATA
>CAKAOI010035305.1:20919-66755 GCA_916701655.1 Sebastiscus albofasciatus | reverse complement strand
GGATGAGAGGAGAGAGGAGAGGAGAGACGAGGAGATGGAAGGAGAGGAGAGGAGAGGAGAAGAGAAGAAAGGGATGAGAGGAGAAGAGAAGGAAGGAGGAAGGGAGATGAAAAGAGAGGAAGGGAGATGAGGAAGGGAAAGGAGGAAGGGAGAGGAGAGTAGAGTAGAAAGAGGAAGGGAGATTAAAGGAGGGGAGGAGAGGAGAGGAGAGGAGAGGAGAAGGAGAGGAGAGGAGAGGAGAGGGAGAGGGAGAGGAGAGGACAGGGGATGAGAGGAGAGGAGAGGAGAAACTGAAAACAAAGGCAAGGAAGGGAATGAAAACGGCCAGATGAGATGAAAGTAGAGAAACGGAGAGGAGGGAGGAGGAAAATATAGAAAAGGACAGAAGAGGAGAATAAGAAAAAGTACAGAGATGGAAGAAGAGAGGCTCCTTGTATGGTGTTGAATGAAGAGAGAGAGAGAGAGAGAGAAAGAGAGAGAGAACGAGAGAGCTTACATGGTGACAGTTAATCAGGATGGAGGAATGAATGAGGAGCGAGTGTGCTGTTCTCTACAATTAGGAAGTAGTTAAAGTTGGACTGAGTTAAAGACGGGAGAAGCAAGATCTGCTTAGTTCTTTTAGTTTCACTGAGAAAAAGCCCCGATGGAGACTGTTTCACTTTGTCTGAGCAGTCCAGCCATGACCTCATGATCCTAACCATCGCTATGTCACCTTTTAAGTAATTTAGCTGCCATACGAGCAATACAAAATGAACACAGTTTCAGTAATTCACTATAGGCACACACACTGTGTTGCATACACGTACTGTATACCAGTGACAGATCTCACTCACAACATGGTGCACACCATTAAAGACTTGAAAACAGATCAGTCTGTGGGATGTGCAAATACACCCTGATGGTACTCAGTCTGCCAATGTTGCTGTTGCAGTAAATAACCATGTGTAACTATTTGTTTATGTCGTAGCAAATAGTCATTTTCTCACCGAGGAACAAACCAAACTACACAACCAAGAGAGTCAGCCCAGCATGCAGGGAGTCATGCTGGAACAATGCAGAGGATCCATTCCATCAAGTTGCAGTCAGTTTTGTGGATAGAGTCCACATGTTAAAATCTATAAAGTGTATACTCTGACAAAGTCTTACAAACGGTTTTAAAATTCAGAAATATTATATTTATAATTATTAGGGCTGTCAAAGTTAACGCATCAATAATGCAAATTAGTTCTAACGCCACTAATTTCTTTAACGCAACTTGCAATATTGAGGTTGTAGCGGGCTCAGTTTTAAAGCTACAGTGGAAATACTGGTATCATATGAATCTAAAATAACTATGGAATCCATTGGTACCAACCATGTCATACTGTCTTGTTGTGAAGGAGGCTAAATAATACTTCAAACTTGTGCTAAATTTTGGTGAGGAAAAACTGTCTTGGCCATTTTCAAAGGGGTTCCTTGACCTCTGACCTCAAGATCAGTGAATGAAAATGGGTTCTATGGGTACCCACGAGTCTCCCCTTTACAGACATGCCCACTTTATGATCACCACATGCAGTTTGGGGCAAGTCATAGTCAAGTCAGCACACTGACACACTGACAGCTGTTGTTGCTTGTTGGGCTGCAGTTTACCATGTTATGATTTGGGCATATTTTTTATGCTAAAGGCAGTACCTGTGAGGGTTTCTGGACAATATTTGTCATTATTTTGTGTTGTTAATTGATTTCAATAATAAATATATACATACATTTGCATAAAGCAGCATAAGAGTATTAAATACTTGACAAATCTCCCTTTAAGGTACATTTTGAACAAATAAAAAATGTATTTTGATTAATCGTGATTAACTATTTTTATAAATTGACAGCCCTAATAATTATATGTATATATTAAACATCGTACTATTGTTGTTAAAAATGTTGAAGTATCGATACATATCAATACTGAATATTTGAAACTGTTTCAATACTCATTTTCTGCAGTATCAATACACGAGTACCAGCTGCACTTACTGCTCTCTCTTCTCTCTGACAGCGATTGGACACACACGTTGCTATTTATCATTTAATAAAAATAAAAAATGATATGCACTCAATGTCAATCTTTCCCTGCGGTATCGAAAATGGTATCGAATATAGATATTTTTCAAGATGTTGTATCGAAGTTAGGAATTCCAGTATCGTGACAACACTACATCGTACTATACATGTAAGAAACCTTAGTTAGATCTGTTTGGAGATGATGTAATAGCTCAGGGGTAGAATTTCCTGTCAGAATAAGTGTGGTTTATCTCTATTTAGCTGTATGCAACATATGTTATGTGCACTATCAAGGTCACTCGGGGCCGGTGCAGTGCTGCGAGCTGAGCTTAGCAACAAGCAGAAAGCACAGACATTTGGCACATGAAGTACAAATGGAACAGGAAGTAGGACTTACTGGTTATGCCGGGAGTTAAGGCAGGGAACGGCTCTGGAAAAGAGAGAGAAAAAAGAAGTGTTATCAATGATGGTTAGGAACTGATATGCATCAGACAAAATTTAATTTACATCTCAAGAGTTTCAATGTAAACTTGGTGCTTACATCATAATACAGTATATGAGAGGAGGATATTAAGCACCCACTAGTCTCTACAGGCTTTGCATGGTGTCAGTGTCACGCTGTAAAGAATGAGCTAAACCATAAGGATAAAATATGAGCATGACAAAACTTTGATTAAATATATTTATTCCATTCTAAAGTAGCCCCTTCGCGATATGAAATACAGCAGCAAATACATCATCTTTTGGGATTTGAGTGTACTGTGGCATATTTCCATGATTAAATTGACATGGAACAACTATATTTCTGATGATTGTTAACAGAAATGCATTTCAATTCTGCCGAATTGCAAAATTGCAGGACGCTGCACTTTTTGCAAAAGGCACGTGTTACTCCTTTTTGAGGCATTCAATAAAGATTTGTCGAGTTCCGAGATGATATAGGAGTCTAAAGGCCCATAAATCTTCCCTGGATGACAGTCATTTTCTCGAAATGGAGAGAAAATAAAGAGAGGAAGACAAAAGAGTGGGCTGGCAGGGTTGGAAGACGGGAAGCGTGTCCTCCCTGAATGTCTCTCTCTCTTTGTGTGTCTGTCATTTCTGACTTGCTCTCACTTTCTCCTTTTTTGCTTTGTCATTCTATGTCTCTCCTTCCTGAGATCTGCTGCTCTCTAACTCTCTTTTTCTTTTTCTTGAGGTGACACAGAAGAAGAAAGAAGTGGGTGGATGGAAGACGGGGGTGAAAAGAGTGAGATGAAGGGTGAAGAGACGGGAAATAGAGGACTGGGAAGGAAGGGTGGAGGTAAGTTAAAGGGTCATGGGAACAGGGACTGAAATTTACTGCTGTTTATTATTTGCCGGAGGATACGACATCTATAATGAAAGTGAGAGGAAGAGAGAAGATGGGGCAAAAAAGGAGAGAAACACAGAAGGGAAAATAAGAGAGAATGGCAGCACAAGTAAAGAAGTTGCAGCAGTGTGTTGAGAGAAGATGGACGAAAGAAAAAAAAGATAAGTTGTGAGGGAGTGGGTGAGGGAATAATGAAAAAACATATGAAATGGTGGAAACACAATGGTGGGAAAAGTGAAAGCGGTAAGAGTAAACATGTCGTCCCTCTCCTAAATAAGAGTCTTGTTCTGACCTGCGATTATAGCATCTCTCCTATTGATCAGTGCATTATTTATTATGGAGCAAAACACAATTTCATTTAAAGATTATTATTAAAGGGGTACTCAAGCAATGTAGTATCGCACTTCCATAAAGTCGAGGGGCTTGTGTGACGCAATATTAAAATAAGAGTGGTCAAAATTGAAGCAGCAGAGGCCAAGACATCCTGACTTTTAATTCCTAAGCTGAGTCTTAAATCATTCCCTTACTGCCTGGTGAAAGCACTAAGTGGGATAAACCTGGTGAAATCATCAGTGTTATCTTTTGACGTGATAAAGCTCCTCCAGAGCCACAGAAGACTTCATACAACAGTTTTTTCACAGGTTACTGTGACACAGCAACAGGCTACAAGTCATTTTCAATGGAAGCCGGTGACATGAAGCTACAAACTGACATGCTACAAATAAAGTTGAGCTGGCCTCAACTTTTTTCCAGCGCTCCAATGATGCCGTGAAGCATCTACCAATCATATGTTTTTGTTTTGCCTGTTCCATTCGGTTAGCTAGTTCCCAGTGCTATTTAATGATATAACTACGTCAAAGAGCGCTAGAGCGACACTTCCACGGCGACTCGGTGACAGTGTTGCTGGCTGTTTTGTTGCTTTTGACGCTTGTAGTGTGAACATACAGTAGCTTAAGCACTGCTCCTCATAACTAGTAAACTTATCTATATGTGTAAAATTCCCATTTAGCAAATCTGCCCAAATTTACTCTAGGTCTCATTTAAAACATACAATCAGCTTGTGAGATGACCAATAGAACATCTGGAGACCTCAGCGTGATTTTATTGTGGTGGATAAGAATGTAAATGAAAAAGAAGTTGGACAGAGATGAGACGGATTAACACCAGGCTCAATTAAATTGGGGTTGAATGAGAAGCAGCTTGAAGCCAGTTAACAAGGATGTGTGTCTTCACATGCCATTGTTATTAACGTAAAACAACTGTGGTGGTTTTAACATGTTATTATACATTAGTGTGTGTGTGTGTGTGTGTGTGTGTGCTCCCATCAGGCTGACTATCAGTGTCCTGCTGTGCTGAGTGAAGGGCTGCTTCACTACATTAAATGATAACAATATTCCCATTACTTCCCATGGCTGGGAGAGCAAACTGTGTGTGGAAATGATGTTTGTCAGACGAGGAAATGTGAAGGATTTAAAACCTAATCCTGTGTCTAGTCTGGGTTTCAGGTAAGTCTGTATTTTCTGTTGCAGTAATAACTCCATAATAAGCCAATCATTATTAACAGTAGTACCGTTGGCCAGCTTGTGTCTGTGTGTGTAATAGAGAGAGAGAGACAGACAGAATAACTACATGCACAAGTACACACATTGTTATTTGATGATCTGTGGCCCAGTGATGGCCCAGACTGAATGGAAGACGAGGTTATTGGGATAGAGAGAGACTGAGAGAGAGAGACTGAGAGAGAGCGACGGAGAGAAAGCACCAGAAGAGTCATAAAACGGTGGGGTGGGGTGATATAGGAAAACACTGAAGGAGATAGAGAGAGGGAGATATGAAAGATAGATTAGAATCCATGCCCAAAGGCCGTTTGTGGCCTACTTTCTTTTTTTATATATATATTTTTACGTGTGTGTGTGTGTGTGTGTGTGTGTGTTTCTGTGTGTAAACGAGAAACATTATGAGTTTTTATCCCTTCTCTCTCGCTCAACCGGTCTCTGGTAAAAACACGGCATAAGCGGTGCGGTGAGAATCAGACAGATAGAGACTTAGATGGACAGACAGAATGTATACTGACATCTTAATAAACACGGAGACAGGTAGACATGAGACTTACGTTCACACTCCTCCAGCTCGATGCTGTTGCTCATGTGGATGTTGTCTATTCTGATGTGGCCTCTGGTCGGGTGATCAAAAAAGCCCTCGAATGCCACCTGAAAGGTAGAAGAAGAGAGATATATTACAATAGGCTCTTTCTTTATCAAACACAGTGGTCAATGAACAGTTACGATGTAGTGGTCAGTAAAAAATAAAAAAAAATGATGAGCTGTTGCAACCACAAGTAGATTCAAAACTCAAAATTTAGAGAGAGAAATAGGAGCGTTAATCTTTCATTATGACATTTAAAGTGTTCCTTAATCATTCACTTTGCATCACTTTAAAAGGTAACTTCAGTATTTTTCAACCTGGACCTTATCTCCCCATGTTTTTATGTCTAAGTGACTAATGGGGACAACAATCTTCGACACTGGTCCAGTATTGAGGGAGAACGCTGCAGCCGCTGAACGGGCTGTAATGTAATCAATTGGGGCAACCTGGCACCGTCAATTTACGTTCTCTAAAAGTGTTTGTTTTTGCCACTGACAGGCTCTGATTGTTATTATAAGTGTCTGACAACATTATGGAAAGGACCCTACAGAGAAACAATACGCTCTGCTCATCTTTTGCTTCCTGTTTGTTATTGTATCATCTGACTTGTTGCTTGAAGAGACGACGGTGGAAACATGAGTGAGAGTTGGAGAGAGGAGTGCCATGCGACACCGGTGTTGTCAGAGTTTGTTGTGTTGGAGTAAAGACAGTGTAGTGTTATCTAAAAGTTTTTTAATGTCATGGCTGAATATTTTAGTTTCAGAGCGAGACACACAATAACAAACCGACCGGATCAAGCAAAGGGTAAGAAAAAGGTTTTTTATTTATCTGTAGGATCCTTTCCATAATGTTGTCAGACTTAGAATAACAATTTGAGCCTGTCAGTGGCAAAAACAAACACTTTTAGTGGACGTAAAATGACCTGCCAGGTTGCCCCCAGTGATTATATTACAGCCCCTTTAACGGGCACACAAACATGAGAAAATAGGATCCAGGTTGACAAATACCAAATTTACCCTTTAACTAGAGACTGTGTGCTTCTGTCCCTGGATATGTGCAGCAAAGATCAATTATAGCACAGAGCAGTAAAGGACTGTTTCCCTGCAGTCAAAAACAACACTTACCTGATACTCCTTGGGGCTCTGGGGCAGGATGGTGCGGCCCTCCCTCCAGTGAGGCCCCTGGTCTCCTTTCAGAGCCCACAGCAGCGTCTCCTCCTGGTCGCTGTCCCTCAGCAGCACCCTCAGGCTCCCCTGCGCCTCCCCCTGGAGCTGGTAGTAGAAGAGGAGGCAGAGCGGGCCTCGCTCCGGCCCCACCTCGGGGCTCAGCAGCCGGGCTCGCTTGCGCTGGGTGTGGGCGCCGGCGTCCAGGTGGAGGTAGTTCCCTGAGAAATCTGGTAAGGTAAGGAAGAGACGGAGAGGTGGCGGATGTAAGATCACTGATGTATTTCAGATTAATGACTTGTACCAAATGATAAATTAGTGGCCTTTAAACTGATTCATCACCACTCCTTTTAGCTTAGGGATGTAAATATGAAGCCAAATATATGGTTTTGTTTGCGCTATTTGCATTTTATTCACTTAATGGATTCCATTTTAATGAACTTCCTGATTTGTGACAGCGCTGCTGCACAAAGCAGATTCAGTCCTCGCTGGTGAAACAGGCCCCAACGTACAGCATGATGTAATAGTGCAGTGGGATGTGGTTGCTTAGCGTTTAAGCCATTACCTCCATCATTCTGTGGTATGAGGCTTAAACCACAAATGAGACTGCCATTTCATCATGGCCGCTAATGGCTATGGATACAAATAACACACATGCACACACACGCACACACACACATGCTAAACAGGCCTAATCACTCTGAATGCTGACACCTCGTTCTGTTGCTCTCCCTGTTTTTGCTACTTAGTCAGCACAGCCATCATACCAACACCGCCACACAATGCTCGTCAACGTGTAGTGGAGCTGTGTGTGTGTGTGTGCTTTCTCTACACACACTATCAGTTTTTTTAATCTAATTCACTTCCTTTCTCTCCTCTCAGCTCAAAGAATTGATGGGCAGAGAGCAAAGACGGTAAAAGGAAGGGAGAGGGAGAGAAAAAGGCAGCGCTACAGTGTTTTCCCCACCCAGAACAGGACCATAATCATTAGCGTGCTGCTGTGTTTGGCTATATGTCTAGTTTGTCTATTATGGCCGCAGAGTAAAAGCTTTGCTGGAGCTGCAAATAGTCTTTTTATCGACAGACAGACGCGGTGTGTGACACCTCATAAGGAGAGAGACAGAGAGAGAAGAAAGAGAGAGAAGAAAGAGGAGAGAAGAGACAAAAGAAACCTCTATCTATCTATCTATCTATCTATCTATCTATCTATCTATCTATTCTCCCTCCCTCCCATTCGACAGATTTCGCAGCACATCACACTTAATGAATAATGGATCTGGGTTGAGGTAACTCTGTTTCTTCACTCGGAGGCACTGAAAAAAGGGGACCTCAATTACCGCTGCTCATTAAGTACAGTTAGAGAAAGTTGCAGTGTTTTTCTGTTTCTCCTCGTTTGATCTTGGTGAACGTACAAAGGGAGGGAATTAATTAACAACTCTCCATGGGAGGGATAGGCAGGCATGTAGGATTGGCTTGGAGGGAGGGAGGGGGGGAGGGAGGGATGAGATGTGTGGATGCTTGTGTGTGTGTTGGTGTCTGTTTGCAGTTTGAGTGTCGCACTTCATTTGTGGGTATCTTTGTTTATGTCTGAATCTGTGTGTGTGTGTGTGTGAGTTCATCTGTCAGTCAGCATGTGTGTGTGTGTGTACTTGTAAGAGATTTGTGTGTGAGTATGAATTCATTGTTTTGCATTTATGTAGATATGTGCAGTATCTATTTCTCTAAGTTTAAATGCAGAGATTTGTATGTGCCTTCACTTCTACACAGGGCTGAAGGGCAAAGGTGAGCACGGGCAAAGAAGTAGTGGATGGTGTTTTCACTTCAGATAACTTCTCTTAACGAAGCATGACTGGGACATTTCTTGCACCCCTCGTCAGTGGATGGCAATGCACAGAGGAACCCCTAACTCAAATGTAAACTTTATTATTATTTAACGGTCGGAACAAGTGACGTAATATTAATAGCGTGAGAGTCCGCTAAAGGCGGGCAGGTCAAACAAACACAGGACTTTCAACCAGGAGACCGGTGTTTGTGTCCCGTGTGAAACTAAAAGTAATGTTGACTTATTTAGCCACGTGAGTCACTAGTCAGTGAAGTTAAGGTGAACCACGACCGTTTCCTATCTAACTAAGTGGTTGTGTTGCCTAAACCTAACTTCCTGTGAAAAGAAGCTGGTTGGTTTCAATTCAATTTATTTGTATGTAAGGGATAATGTACAGCGAGCGGGTCATTGTTGTGAAATAAACCCCGACATGCATCGCCCTGAAGGGGGTTATTTTATTAATAATGACATTACCCCTCTTATCACACGGCTGCTTATTTAAAAAATCTATATTTTTACATAAAAATGATCCACCCGAGTCCAAAATCAGAACTGTGCCCATAGCAACGGGCTGTTATACATAGCAACGGTCTGTTATATAGCAATAACCGACCGTAGAATGCTGGAATTGACCAATCATCTCATCTCAGTGACACCTTTTGGATCACATCAAAGCAGCTCAAAGTGACATCATCAGGTGTTAAATTATATTATAATGTTGATTTTTTTGTCTCCTCTTTCAACCCTCCCTTATACTCGTTTCCTCTCCTTATCAATAACTAAACCACTTCCAACGACGAGCAGCGTGAAGGGTTTCTTTCGATGAAAATCTCCACAGGGTACAGAAATGCAGTCTCTCTCTATCTGAGATCAAAAGAATAACTTAGGAGCTCTGTTCGGGTCGGATTTTCTCTTTTAAAACCCTAAAAGGGGCTTTCAATGACATGGGTTGGGGATTTGATTTGCATATGGAGACAGCTTCCAGACAGGGTGCCGCACTAATGTTGCTGTAGAACAAGACTTAATGTCATGTTGCTGTCTAACACAGTCGGACACCGGAGCGCCGTTATGTCAATTACACACACACACACACGCACAGACACACACTCATCACACACAGCAGCCCGGTGTGATGTAGAGCCTCGCCTTATGTCACGGCCCTGTCGGTTTATAAAGGAGCTGCTCAGTCAACCAGAAACTGGATGGCTTCAACAGATACGGAGAAAACCTTGGTGAATGGCAAGGTCGAGTGAGTGTGTGTGTGTGTGTGTGTGTGTGGGAAACAAACCCACACACCTTGAGTGTTTAATACGCGGGCAGTACCACCTTGAGTGGTTTGTGTAAGTGTGTGTGTGCGGCGCCTCAGGGGAGCGGAAGAGCTAAGGCAGCACTTCTGTCAAAGCCATCATCTGACTTATCAGACCGCTGTGGGCGATGTGTGCCTCCAAGTACAGTAAGTATGTGTGTGTGTGAGAGAGAGAGAGAGAGAGAGAGGTGGAGAGGTACGTGAGGCAGTGAAAGTGTGTGTGATGGATAAAACAGTCTTGGTTCTCCTCCTGCTGTCTTATTAAAGATGGACAGATGTGGAAAAAATCAAGTACTACTGAGGGAAATAGGAGAGAGGTCAGCGAGGAGAGACAGAGGTGATCACAGTGACGGAGTGAGAGGGACGGACAGACGGACAGACGGACGTGGAAAAGAGACTTTATAAACTGTATGAGTTAGAGCTGAAAGGGAGGTGGATGGATGGAATAAAAGAAGCATGGTAAGGGTAACAAGGAATCCATGCTGTGATTTGGTTTCAAAAACTTTTGACATTTTGAGATTTCTGCAAGAATTTTTTAGCGATTGGATGTCGAGCGCTTCTGTTCTGGTAACTGCTCAAAAAAAAATCTTATTGTCAATCTACCTAGAAAAACCATCCATCCTCTGAATGCCCTAGGTCTCTAGTTTGTGGCTGTAAAGTTTCATGAGGCTGTATTTATGTAATTCAAGACTGTTTATGGACCCCAGTATGCAGCAATATTCAAATACACATCATTTTTAGAAAATAACTTTTTCAAGAAAATTTCTACTGCATGCAAAACACTGTATGGTTTTGCCCCAAACTGCATGTGATGATCATAAAGTGGGCATGTCTGTAAAGGGGAGACTCGTGGGTACCCATAGAACCCATTTTCATTCACATATCTGGAGGTCAGAGGTCAAGGGACCCCTTTGAAAATGGCCATGCCAGTTTTTCCTCACTAAAATTTAGCCTAACTTTGGAGAGTTATTCCTTCCCGACAAGTTAACATGACATGATTCATAACAATGGATTCCTTAGGTTTTATAGTTTCATATGATACCAGTATCTTTACCCTAGCTTTAAGACTGAGCCTGCTACAACCTCTGAAAGACAGTAAACAAAACAGTACACAAAATGTAGGATGAGATAAAGGAAAAGAAGAGAGGGAAAGATCAAAGAAAGAGGCTGAAGTGAGGTGATTACAGAATATAAAAGGAGCTAATGATGCTACAAGAGTGAATGAAATACAAAGATAAAGTGAAGGAAGGAGTAAAACTCCAAGAATAGAAAAAGGAAGTTGTGGATTAAAAGAGAGGCTTAAAAAGAGATAAAGTAGAAGAGAAAGGAGACGAAGAGAGAAGTAACAAACTAGGTTAGTGAAAGTGAAACTGTTAACAGTTTTTAAGAAACTCTAATTAAGTTGTCGTCGTCATAAAGCCTTTTAGCAGATCAGAGTGAAATCCTTGCATCATAGTTGCTGTCAGTGGTTCCTCCCAGCTCTGGGATCTGCTACTTACAACCACTTTGCTCTTAATTAGCTACAGAAGTCTTCAAACATCCCGACATGACGATGCTTTCCTTTTCTGTGTTTATAAAATGAGAAATGTCTTGAAATGAAGAGTACCCAGAGAGATGAGGACGTGGACGTGGTTCTAATGGGCACATAAAGTTCTGACAAAGTTTGAATGTTTAATTAGATAGAAATGATCTTATTGGTTCTCACTCTGTGGAGTTTTTATAAGATTGAAAGTGCTGTTGAAGTTCATTCACTATGGGATGATTAATCAGAAAAATGTATCTGATGAAAGTAAGTATTGTAAGTATTCCTACTTAAGAATAAATAGTGTGGAAATTAATAGTTTCTTTGTACAACAAACATGCTATTTTAATATTTATTGATATTATAATTATTATTTACAATTGCATTTAATAGTAATAAAATGGATCAGTCATAACCTACAAGAATTTGGTGCTAGTCTTCCTAAATTACTGCAGCATAATTAAGTGTTGTCAGTGACATATGCCAATACAGTTAGCTGTTTTACTGGCAAACTGCTATGTACCGTAATATATTCAACGTTATTGTTGTTGTTCTGGTAGTTTCCGGTGTCATGTGGAAAATAGGTGGAGTGTTCCTTTAAATGCTTGTCCGTAAGCTGGTTTCCACGACAAAAACATGCCTTTCTGGGAATGTTATTTGGATGTGATTGCTGGGAACAGCAGAGGAAGTGATTCAAATTAATACATTGCAGGCCTATTCAACTGGCAGCCTGTGGGCCGATTCCGGCCATTTAATAACTTATAAATATGCAAAATGTTTTTTTTCAAAAATAATAATGATTTCTTCCAATGAGAGTTTATTCCCGTTCATCAACGTTACACTGTTGACGCTGTTGCGGACTGTTAAAAGCAACGTTATCGTGATTTTATTTAAATAACTTGCTAACATAACACCAAGTTTATGGGTGTTTACGTTGTTAAATTATCAGAAAAACATAATTTTAATAGGAGGCTAATTAACCCATTCATTAGTCATGTCTTGTTATGCATAGAAATACTTATTTTGTTAAAAAAGTTTTAATCCAGGCTGTTTACGCAGAGGCAATTTAGGAGAGTCAAACTGAATTAAAAGAGATGTTAAACATTGTGTTTATTAGAAAAAACAACCTACTAAGATTAAAAAGGAAAAGCAAATGTCCGGCCCCTTGGCACTACACTGTTTTTCAAATCTGGCCCTTCGAAAAAAAACTAATTTAATAGGCCTTGTGTATTGTTTTAATCCAAAAAACCCCCACACATTTCCAGTACAGACTCTCTGCTATGCTCTATTTTTGTTAATGATGACGCATCATTCGGGGAGTGACTGACCTGAAACTCTTTATATTACTTAGAAAAGGTTTTGTCATAAAATGTAATAGTATACAACAAATCGGTACTCACTGTCTGATCCCAGCGCCAGGTCCTGCCTCGTCCCATGTGTGCCGTGTCCAGTTGAGCCGCTGCTGGCCGTGTGCAGCGACCAGCTCACACCTGACTGGGGGTCAGCCGACCAGCCGCACAAGCTCTGCTCAAAGTCACAGACGGCTGACAGCGACGGAGTGGTGGCTGCGGGGCGGGAAAGAGACACACACATTGTGAAAAGAGAGCATCTGCTTTGACTAACAGTAAACACAACTAATTTGCAAGTCACCTTTTTTTTTGCTTTTAGCACTTTCACAGTGCTTTTAGCACCATATCACATTTAAACTTTTGTTATTTCTCAGTTTCTTTTCATCCTTTTATGAGACTTATTGTGATAATGGCTGGCTCCTCTATATTTTGATGCTTTGAGAGAGACTCCCATTGTGTTTAGATGTTTTGGTAATAGTGCTTATCTAATATGACATCTCAATAAATCACGCTGAATACAAATATTAGAGTAAAGAGAGATTATGGGGAGAGAAAATGGGCTAGACAGAAGGATCAGTGGAGAGGATAAAAGAAAGCAAACAGACAGAAAATGGATAGAAAGAAAGTAGTACAGTTCAAAAGGAGAGACATGAGAGGAAGAGCATAAATAAGAAAGCATGGGTAATGAAAAAATGACAATAAAGACTAGAGAAAGTAGAGCACTCTGTGTTCCTGATGCTGCATTCAGTTATGTATCAACAAAATACATCAACAAGGCCCTTCGAAAACTACATCTCTATACCGTTACCCCAGAAAGACTTCCTCCCTGACACACCTCTAGCTGTGAAATCATATCATCAATATGTGTGTGTGTGTGTGTGTGTGTGTGTGTGTGTGTGAGAGGAGGTGAGATCCTGGCTGTGAGAGCTTATTTTCACTCAAACAGAGCTTCCTGTGGGACTCTTGAATCTAACGGACTTCAAAGCCCAGAGGCCCCGTGGTGCATGATGACATCATGAGTTTGACCTTAAGAGCGTGAGTGTGTGAGGACGAGAGACAGAGGCTAAATTAACGCATGTGTGCTTGAAGGAAATCGGCATATGCGCATGTGGAGATGCTGTATATGTGTGTGTGTGTGTGTGTGTGTGTGTGTGTGTGTGTGTGTGTGTGTGCTTACCGGGTCTCATTACAGCAGTGGTCTGTTCCACTCTGGGCAGGGTGGGGGTCGCCGTGTCAGGTACAGTGGTGGTTTCTGTCAACAGGAAGAAAAAAACACACTCAAGGTTGGAATAGAATCAGATGACATGGCAGAAGATATCACTTCTTTCCTAATGAAGCCCAGTATTTATATTATATTCACTATCGTCTACAGCATCACCATCACCATCAGCTAACAGCATGTCAAGCTATCTAGCATGTTGCTATCACCGGCAGCATGCTGCTCAACACACCAACCAACTCTATACAATCATCCTCAGCTACCAGGTTAGCATGCTAATGAGCAATAACACATATATTACATCTACGGTGACACAGACGTCCCGGTTTGTACTGTTTCAAGCTGGGTTATCTGACAGATATCTATAAAACACTGAAATTGTCCCGTTTTCCACCACAATTAAAATGGAAATATTAATATTATATTTGTTTTCAGTGCTTACATAGATGTTTATCATGTTCTGTCCCACTCATTATTACCTAACCCAATATAAAAACACAAACAATGCAACACATGTTTGAATCATAGACTGTATATAAGGATGGACAACATAGCAGCTCGCCAAAAGTGAAGCAAAACATCTGGATCGCCCACTGGTGGCTGGCGTGTTGTTCATCTATATATATATATAGTCTTTGGTCTGAATTCAACACTGATTTGTCTGTATGTGTGTCAATCAATCAATGTGTCGTCGTCAAGGCTGTTGCTATGATGCTTATGGCTCTTTCTGACAGAACCTCTCAGTACGCTAACGGTTAGCTGTCATGTTGAAGAAAAAGTCGGTCTTTCCTAAATAGCTCCAGGAGGCTTACTCCTACTATATGGAGTACTTTATTATATATTTAAAGCAAGATTTGAGTTAAGCTGCTTTAATTATGTGTAACTTCCAATGCACTCAAACTGTCATGCGGACGCACAATAACTAAGTCTAAGCTTTTAAATATTCACAGTTTGCTCTACAGCTGCTTCACCAGCACACTGGAAAATAATAATATTTTAACAGTGCAGCGGCGATGTTTGAGCTGAGCAAGATTAAGACATTATATGGCAACTAGCGATGTTTGTACACACTTGGCTGCTGTTTCCCAGGCCTGTGTATTATAGGCTGACGTTTGTCATTATCAAGGTAGTGACAGAGTGAGCTGAGGCAGTGAGCTGAGACCGGGCCACGCCGCTCATTTTACCCACTGCAGGTTGGCACACACACACACACCCACAACACTATGATGATAGATGCTGCACTCATACTGACCTTGGTGCACAGCGGCATGCGACCAGTATATGATAGATCAAACAGAGGCGCACACACACACGCACACGTCAGCAGTGGGGTATGTCAGCGTAACCCCAAGTCCTTCTGGTCTCAATAAGCAGTTTTGTACTGTTGGGTAAAGTTCCTTAAACGCTTTCACACACACACATACTGGTGTAAGTAAGTCTATATGTTGACGTCAGGGAACAGAAGATTGGCAGGGTTGTGTGGCACAAGGCTGATGCCACAAACCTCTCACCAAATTATTCTTAGAAATGACTTCTTTCTCTCTCATTTTCTGCCATTCACTTCACGGCCTGTCTTTCATTTTTCTTTCCTCCCAACTACATCTGTCATTCAGCTCCGCACATCCCCTCCCTCCCGTCTCTCTTCTCTCTTTCATTTGTCACAATAAATCTGACCACGTTCAGTTCTGCTGTGCAAAACCACCATCAACACCACAAAAAGCTCTTTCTACTCACACACATACACAAAGTCGATCTCTCTTTCGCTCTACCTCTCCGGCGAAGAAGAGAAACCCTATCTACTGTTGTTTCTGTTTCACCACAACCACAATTTTCTTCCCCATAACTCTCTCGCTCTCTGTCTGTCATCTCTCCTTCGGGCATATTTTGATTTCCACTTGTCCTCTGCTTCACAGATCTTTCTCTCTCTTTGTTAAGATTGCGTCTCTTTCTTTCGCTCTTTTTTCTTACGCTCTCTCTCGCTCCTCTCAACCTCTCAGCGCTCCTCTCTCTCTCTCTCGGCTGTAACTCTGTCTCTGGTGTTATTTTACGTCGGTTCTAACCACCAGCGCAGTAAATCTGAGACCACTGTTGATTTACTGCTCGCTCGGTTGTTCTGGATGTTTCCACGACTGACTCCCTCGGTGATCTGCATGCATGTGTGTGTTGTTTAGTGTGAACTCTTCACCTTTGCTAATAGCTTGGAGTTCACTGCAGCTCTAATGTGTATTGTGTATGTGCATAACTTTATTGAGTTGTTAGCACAGTCTGCTCACAGTGAAAGTATGCAGGATTATTATGTAAGCCCAAACAGAGTGGCCTCATATCGCTACCCCAACACACACATACACACACACATATTCATACGCAGAATTAGATATCAGCATTGGATAAGTAGCTCCCAGCTGCTGACATTAAGCTGTTTTAATTTGGTGCCCTTTACCACTGTAATTAGCCCCCCATATGGAGGAGAGAGGGAGGGATGGAGATGAGAGAGGGGAAAGAGACGCATAGAGAGAGTGACATGGAGATGGGAACACAACCCTTTCAACCTCTCACCAGCATTTTCCTAATTAGTGACCACACACCGCTCCTGTCAGCATCCCATTTCTAACTCCATCTCCTCTCCACCCGTCTAATCCAATTTTGCTCCATGTCTGTCGTCTCCTCTCCCTGCCCTCATCCTCTCCATCATCTTCCTTCCACCCTCTTATTCCTATCCATCAGGGCCCTTCTCTGTGGCTACTGTAAAGGTCAGTAAAATAATACATTAGTTTATAATTAAACTCATTTGTTACTGTAGTTATTATGCAACTAGTGCAGTGCCAGTCCGGCCGATTGCTTGGCCTTCAGTATTGCTGCTTGCAGCTTTTTCAAGAAGCGCTCATCCAAAAAACTTCATGCCTGACACTGCACTTCCTTGGGTCCTCAGCAATACACCCGCCAAGTGTGAAAATTATCGAATGAACGGTTGTTGAGAAAGTCGAAGGACAAACATACATACAGACTCCATCGATTCTAAACTTTTCAGCTCTTACATTTTTCGGCTTCCTTTTACAGGTAAGTTTTCTTTTATCTGTTTTCCTAACAGACTCTTGCAAGGCCGAAGTGTGTTTAGTCACTTGTGTGGGAAAAGTGAGGATGAAAACGCAGCCACAGTCATGTTTTAAACATCAGGATTTAAACAGGGATGTAAAAGAAACACCAATCTTTACATCTGTATTCTGCAGGCAGGTCATCCCGAACACCGCTGAGTTACAGCAACCTGCCATGACTCTCCATCTCTTTCTCTCTCTCAAACACACACACACACCTCAAACTGAGAAACAGAAGGTGTTTGGTTCAGTTAACCGCACACACTTTACCACACACACACACACACACACACACTGTCATAGGCCCAAGGGCTCATTGTAAAGCTGCTGACTGAGCAGGGCGAGGCGGAAACAGAGAGACGAAAAACTGTTCAATTATGGAAAGAGCTCTGGGTATAAATCTACCTCTGTCAGCCTAAATAATGACTACTGACACACAGTGTGTGTGTGTGTGTGTGTGTGTGTGTGTGTGTGTGTGTGTGTGGAAGAGAGAATGTCGTCCCTACTCAAATTCTTGGTGACATGGTGGATGTGTGTGTGGTAGGGGTTTCCTTTACTTAATGACTACAGTATGTGATTGACTGACTGACTGAATGGCAGACGCACAGCTGGAAAAATAGCTACTTTACAACAGGACCTCCACTTACAGTGAATGACTTTTAGCCATGTTGCCAATGGCTAACATGTCTGCTGTATGTATCTATTTAATGTCAGTAGAATTTCCTTTTAAAGAGTAATTTTCAAGCTGTATCCAGCAGCACCATATATAACAGGATATACTTGCTAGAAACATTAATGCAGTTTTCATCCAAATGTGAGAAACAGTCATATTTTTATTAGGGCTGTCAAAGGCAGACGCAATTTTGTTTTAGCGCCACTAATTTCTTTAACGCGTTAACACAACTTGCAGTTGTAGAGGGCTCAGTTTTAACGCTGGAGTGAAGATACTGGCATCATATGAAACGAATAAACTACAGGAATCTATTCGTACCAACCATGTCATACTAGCTTGTTGTGAAGGAGGGTAAATAACGCTCCAAACTTATGCTACATTTTGGCGAGGAAAAACTGGTATGGCCATTTTCAAAGGGGTCCCTTGACCTCTGACCTCCAGATATGTGAATGAAAATGGGTTCTCTGGGTACCCACAAGTCTCCCCTTTACAAAGATGCCCACTTTATGATAATCACATGCAGTTTGGGGCAAGTCATAGTCAAGTCAGCACACTGACACACTGACAGCTGTCATTGCCTGTTGGGCTGCAGTTTGCCATGTTATGATTTGAGCATAATGTTTTATGCTAAATGCAGTACCTGTGAGGGTTTCTGGACACTATTTGTCATTGTTTTGTGTTGTTAATTGATTTCCAATAATAAATATATATATACATTTGCATAAAGCAGCATATTTGTCCACTCCCATGTTGATAAGAGTATTAAATACTTGACAAATCTTCCTTTAAGGTACATTTTGAACAGATAAAAAAGGTGCAATGCAATGCAAGAAGTGTATACATTTGGAAAATGAGTTCTTAGTATAAGGAAACTTGGAAACTACAGTAGTATGTGAAATTTGAGTTATGGCACCACCGAGAATGAGGCTGTTAAATGTTAAAGCATGACATCAAATGAGACGCAATGGTGGAAAGCATGAAAATCTTTGCCAGTGATCTGAATGGCAAATCAGACAACTGTACTTAAAATCCAAAAGTGCAGGTTTGATTTATGTGTAGCTTAAAGTGCCGGACTGATTACGGCTCCCTCTTCTGTAGATGAGTGGGCGGGAAAATGAGTTCTTTACAGCAGGAAACTCTTTCGAGACTAAATGCCTAATTAGCCCATTGTACAGCAAGCTACCAATAATATCTGGTTTTACGGTAAGTGCTGCACTGGACCACAAGTTTTAATGCCGGGTAGACAGAGAAGGAGAACCCAGTAAATTGTATAGGTGGTATAAGACCGAGCACATGACTGTAGTTAAAAAGCCACCAATAATAGAGCTTACAGCAGAGCCGTGCGCTACACAGCTGAGACACTAGAAGCAAAGTAGCTCTTTATGTCAGGAGACTACAGACAGTGAATTGCTCATTAGTCCATTGTGCAACAAAGCACCACAAGGTATGAGACTGCAATTGTAGCCTTAAGTGTGAAGCTAAGTGCGACAACAACTGGGATGATAAAAAGAAGCTGCTGGCAATGAATGGCTAACTACATCTGTGAACAGTAGTCGGCTACAAAGGAAATGAGTTTAAGTGTGGCAAAAGCCATTAAGCTAAGTATGCCATTAACTGCTCTGAAGAAAAGAAAGACAGCTTTCTAGATCACCAAGCAGAAATACGTTAACAAGGATATGGGTTAAACAATTTCCAAGGCCCAATCAGGACTTTTTGGCCATATTAAATTACAAGTAGATTGACAGACTGTTTGTACATTTGTGTGTTTCTCTGATCATCAAATCAAATCTTTTGTGTCTGAATAAAGTTGAGATGTATCATCTCGTTTTCAAGGGGGTCCCAGACCCACTTAAAGGAACAATGTGCAACAATTAGGGGGATCTATTGGCAGAAATTGTATATAATATTACCAAGTATGTTTCTTTGGTGTATAATCACATGAAAATAAGAGTCATTGTGTTTTTGTTCCCCTGCTCTTATACACTGTTCGTATCTATACCTACGAAAAATAATGCACTGTAATTTCATGTATGTCCTACGAAATCGATTTGTGTGTAATTAATCATGAGCCAGGAAGTATGAAGAGCGGCAAAAGCTGTTTAGGGGGTGATCGGGTGGATGGGTGGGTCAAAAAACATCGGACTTCTGACCAGAAGTCAATGTTGATTTATTTGTCACGTATTTTACATACTTAGTAACGCAACTTCCGGAGATATTTGAAGCCAAACCACAATCTTTTCCTAAACCTAACTAAGTAGCTTTATTGCCTAAACCTGAGGAAGTTGTTTCCTGTGATGATGGAAGTTTATTTTGAAAAGACTGTGCATGTAATGTTCCGAAATTGACAAGTGTTGCTCGACATTCGTAGGAGGTTAACGAAAAAGGAGAAATACATTTTTTGTAAGATATCATATGAACGGTTCATAGTATGAGATTGAGCTATTTATATCTACATACGGAGCGGGAAGTTTCAGTTGGTTACAATCTGCAACCTCACCTAGATGCTGCCAGATCCTACACACTGCACCTTTAAACAACATTGAAAATATATGCCTATTTTATCCCTGTGGTTTTAACCATGACAGAAGCTAACCAACATCAGAACATGGTGATAACATAGAGATTTATTCTCTACTGCTGGTCCGTGTGGACTGTCAACCAAAATTTAAGAGGAGGTAACCGCAGTAGATCTATGATCCTTGCATTTTTGCATAAGCTATCGAAACTCTAGCAAGGGACGGATAGATAGATGGATAAATAGATAGATGGGGAAATAGAGAAAAGGAGGCAGGCATATCTGGGAAATACTGCAAAGAAGTGGCGAGCCAAACCTAAATATTTGTCTTTGAAAAACACAAGCATTTTTTTGCATGCAGACACACATAAACACACATGCACCCACAAAGAACCAGTGCCCGATCCTGAGTGTTTCCATGTGTGATGTCTAAAGAAGGAAGAGAAACAAGTGATAAACTGTACTGTCCTCCTGACGTGATTGTTTATGGTTTAAAATAACTTCAGAACTTATTTGGGTGTGTGCTTGACTTTCAGCCACTCGACACTGGAACATCTTTTGGCACGTGTCTAGCAAGCAGTCCAGTTCAGTCCAGTTCGTTACACATTAGAACGGTTATTTTTGCGTTTCCATTAGCAAAAGTTGTGGATGGAACCAATAGAACCAATCCATTCTTGGTACCACCTGGGTCGAGGTTCCAAGCGAGCTGAGCTGATACTAGAAGGTGGAGTTAAAACACTGCAGACCACTGATTGGTCAGAGAGAATTGTCAATAGCGACCGCAATCTTTAATTCACTCATCACAGATTTTAGAAAATGGCAGGTCTCCAAACTACACCACTACGCCGGACACTCTAAATACGCTATGGCGCACAGTGTTTGGTTGCCGTTGAAATGATTCAGCAAGTGCTGTTTCAAGCACCATCGCCACGCCGATCACCTGAGAATCCCGCCTACATTGCATAGAGAAAAGGACCAAAAGTGAGTCGGGTCGAGCAGAGCTGTACAATGCAGTGGAAACATGGCTTTTGTCTGTATGTCCTATTGTGTTTGTTGGAAGTCAGGAGCAGTGCTGCCGAGCTTGAAACCCCAGCGCTTTGTCCTCGACAACCACATGAGAACATACTGTTGGTGTCCTGGGAAAACTCCAAACAGGAACTAAGATTTTAAAAACGGTTTCCATTTGTACAGCTATGTGTTTAGAAACCGTAGAGTACTAGATCTGTGGTTTGGCTCAACTCTGGGGTCATGAAACATTTACTGTTTGTGGGAGAATTTTAGCTTTCAAAGACGATAAAGCAAAGACAGCGCTGGCAACAGGTTTGTTTTGACTTGAATTTGAAAGGCTGTGACAGGTGAGGGATAACATAAAAGTAGGTGGGTCTGTAGAAACAGTGTGGGAAGAACGAGAGCAGGAAGAAGAGAGGAAAACAAATCCATGAGTGTAATGAGGTCAGGGGGAGAAGGGAAGGTGAAGACGTAGGAGAGGTGGAGTGTGTGTGGTGGTGGTGGTGGGGTTGTTACAGGAGCCTTGGCAGAAGACGTGATTAAATTCTTCTGATGGGGAGGGAGTCAAAGGGGCGGAGACGGAGTGCAGAAGCCACAAACATTTGCACACTTTACCTCCCTCTCTAACATTATTTTCCATTTTAGCCAGTGTGTTTATATGTGTTGATATAAACGAGGAGGGTCACGTCTGTGACTTTATGAAATGAAATAATGGAATCAACTGCAGGCTTTTTATTTTATTTTTTTAATCTACTCTCTTCCCATCGAGCACGCAGCTTCACATTCTGCAAAAGTAATACACAACAGTGGGATGGGCAACACGTATACTGTATACTGTAACAGTGCATATGTAATCAACCCTCACCCGCAATTTGACGTGGTTTCTTTGCCTTCAGTGGACACACCACCAGCGTTTCACAACGTTTTTAACACGTTTTCACAATTTTTAAACCTAATTTTATATACTTTGACGATTTTTTTAATCATTCACATTTGGCTGGGGGGTTAATAACACATTTTTCTGTGGTGTGACAAACTCAAAACACATTTATTTTATTTATTTATGTATTTATCTTTACCCAGACTTTGTCTACCCATTGCTCGCCCTTTAAATAGCATTACCAGTATAAACCTATTTGCTTGGATGTATAATCCCATAACTAAAATGTCCCCCATTTACAGTACAGCAAACTTCAGAGAAAAAAGATGAATGTATTCAATACTTTAAAAAAATATTTTTCAATTTGAGGGTTGTTATTATTGGTAAATGCAGTGTTTTTATAATCACACTACTGTAATCTCTGGGACAAGACAGGATAAGGAGGAGCAGAGGAGCAGGAGAAGCAGGAGGAGTGGGTGTAAGTGAGGACATATCCCACTGATCACATGAACGTATCTGGACTGGAGCCGCAGCTCACATGTGAAAGCGATCAGCAATGTTGGACAAGGACAACACACACACACACACACACACACACACACACACACACACACACACACACACACACACACACACACACACACACACACACACACACACTTGGCTAAACCTGAACGACTGGCTGGAAACCTGGAACAGCGGAACACCTCCAGAATGTTCTAGAGTAAGACGTCTAAACAACGTTCCCTCCTGGGTGCCACTGTAGTTAAGAGTGTGTGTGTGTGTGTGTGTGTGTTTTCCAGATCCAACATCATCAACACGTGAAAGGCAGACACAGTGAAGGTTCCTGGCTATCATTCGCTCTGCATACTACAACGTAAGTTATAAACTCACTACTATTTTAACCTTCCTACATGACAATTTGACCCAGTGCTTTTCCAACAACATTCATAAAAATCTACATTCCCATCTCTTCTCCAGGCCTGGCTGCTGTCTGTTTTGTTGAGGTATTTCCCCAGGACATCCAGAGATTCAAACTGACACACTGCCAGTCACTGGGCACAACTTCACACGCCAAATCTTCTAGTAAAAAAGCAACTGAAGCAAGCCATCAGGCAGGCAGTTCTCAAACACCGTCCGTAGCTATACCTACGAAAAGTAAATGCACTGGAGTACATATTCATTCCACCCCACGAAATCAATTTGTATGTAATCCACGTAATTGTGAACCAGGAAGTATAAAGAGCGGCGAACACTGTGGAGAGGGGAGGTTGGGGTGGATCAAAAACACTGGACTTTCACCCAAGAGACCGGCGTTTGTGACCCATCCAATCCCGGAACTTTTCAGAACCGAGAGGTCATGACAGTTAATTGTAACATTTTGGTCGCCTAAAAATGTCTTATTCAGCGTTCGGTTGTGCTCAGCTCCACAATCTCGTGTCACTTCTGGTTGCAAAAAACCAAGACGATGACGACGGCAGTGAAAATGCAGAACTCAAGGCTTCAAAATGGCAGTCCACAAACCAATGGGTTGATGATGCGGTTCTTATACACTTCTTATATACAGTCTAGGAGTCTACCAAATGTAGGACCCCTATTGGGCTGATCATTGTGATGTTGTTGGAGGTATGAATCTGCATTTTGTGACAAGTGAAGTTCCAAATACTAACAACGGCAGCAGATGAATGAAGCCACTCTGAGACACCGGACACAAAGCCGCTCGCTCTCTCTCTCGGTCTGTGTATTTCAGTGTCTCTCTGTTATTTAGCCCCAGTGCCCCACCCATGACACTGCAGTTTACAATGGAGATGAAAACCAAAGCTTGTATTTACACAACTACCAACAAACCTTTGTCTTTATGCCAAACAGGTGGTGTGTGTGTGTATGTGTGTACATATGTGCCTGCCTGCCAACAACTAGGTGTGGAGTGAAAGAGATGAGAGCATAGCAGATGTTCTGATAGCTCAGTCATTTAAAACATGAACAAAACTGGCAGCTTAGCAGCTCTCCACTCACATCCAATAGTCGGGGGTTACAGGACCTAAATTACATGTTGCCTCCGTACCTAGCGTGAATGATCAGAATGAGTCCTGCAATAATATTCTGGCTTTTGTTTCTGTTTTTTTGCACATCACATAATGACATGCTAAACTACACCATTGTGTGCCCCCCTAAGAACCCCGAATCCGTAATTTCGGATTTCTTCGTTGTAATTGGGTGCTGACTGAGATTGTCTCTCCCCGGGTGAGGAAATTGTTTTACAGCCCTGAAGCCAGGTCAATGCGCTTCGTTTTAAATACGAAAACAATACAGGGGCAGTGATGGAAAAGCAATTTCTTTGTGAGTTTGTTAAAGCTGATGTTTAGAGGATATGAGGTTTGTGATTGGCCTCGTATCAGATTGGCTTCGTCTCTACTTTTGAACAATGAACACTAGTCTGTTAAGCAAAACAGCATGCTGCCTATACACACATATACTGTACACAATATACTTCTTGAAATCGTAAATGAGAGGATGCTTGTGTTCTTATTTACAGTAAATGATGTATGACGGTAGATTGCCAATTTGGAGCGGTAAATATGAGTGTAAATTATATGATGTCAAACATTTTAAACAGGTCCAGGTTTGTTATTTATGTCAGGGAACAGAGAGCTGAAACCAACTACTGAATAATGGAAAGGCCACTCTGATGGCTGCATCCACTGCAGACTGGCCTGTGTGTGTGTTTGTGAGTGTGTCCGTGAACATGTGATAGCTTTACACTGATATTTTATTTATTCATTAATTCACTCCTTCACTTCCCGAGCAGCGCTGAGACAGGCGGGGTTTTGGCTCGACGCGTACGCTGAAGGGAACTCCTACAATTCTGTTTTTTAAAAGGGAGGAAGGGCGAACCTAATATGGGCATCAGGTTTGGTGAAAAGAAAAAATCAGTGCTTGAATCATTTTGAACGCTGCCTGTTTAGAGAAATGGAAAGTATTACAATAGATAGAGGAAGGAAGACGATGTCGCAGGATTTCTCCTCATAGAACGGAGATGGAAAGGTGCTGTTAGACCTTTTCCTGTATGACTTTATATCTTACTTCCTATCTGTAGCCGTGTGTGTGGAGGAGAGTCCCACTAGCGTTGAGTGTGTGTCCGTTTTTTGTGTGCTTGTGACTTATGTGTAAACAGCTGGGTTCAGTGGACTGAAGCTGATGCACTCTGTTGAATATTTTATCTCCCGTTACGACTTGCAAGCGCACACACTCACACACAACACACACTCACACACATACACACAAGCGAGAAGAGAAACAAAGCCTATTTTGTCTTCAGTCAGATGTGTTTTTCTGTTTTTATTGTTTTCATGTAAATGATTGCGGCTGCATGACTGGTGAGATCATGTGCTGTTCAGTGTTATTATCCTAACGTCACTGAGCGTGGAGACAATTAAAAACCAGACAAAGTGAAACTTCACTAAATCAACTCGCTCTAAGCCACTAAGATGCAGCGTTATCTTCGTGTGTGATTGTCTGCGGCGTTTAGGGACGGCAGCAGGAGCAGTTTGCCGTGGTGTAAAGTGGGACTGAACTGCACGGATTACATCCAGAAGGCAAACATCTGGCGTGCAGACAGAGACAGACAGACCGGCAGACAATCACTGAACCTGCAATAGCCGAGAGGTTGATCCGCGCTGTGATCGCTGGAGATGATGGCTGCAGATATGATGTGCATGATGTCATTAGGCAGCAATAACAAGCGATGTCTATGGGCAGGATGAAACATGGCCGGTGCAATCACAGAGGTCGCAGTCAGCATGATTGGACATTTAGGACGCATTTATCTCCATTACAAAGAAATCATTTGCTGCCATTCATGATATATAACTTCTATGAGCTACACAATCAGTTCAGTTCAGAGCCCTGATTTCTTTATGTCAAGGTTTCACTGTTACTTCGTTGTGTCTGAGGGTTTTTATATCAGCACATGCAAATTTTACCGACGTATTCTCATACAATGGTTCGTATGATATCTTACGAAAAAGTTATTTCTCCTTTTTTGTTCATTTTCTTACGAATGTCCAGCAACACGTGTCCATTTCCACTCGTTACACGCATACAGTCTTTTCAAAATAAACTCCTGTCTTCACAGGAAACAACAACTTCCTTAGGTTTAGGCAACAAAACTACTTAGGTTTAGGAAAAGTGGTGTGGCTTAAAATAACTCTGTTAGTGGTGTAACTGAAGTATGGAAGTTACGTGAGAAATAAATCAAAGTTGACTTGACGTTGATATCTGGTGCTTTTTTTACCTACCCATCCACCCTGACCTCCTACGCTGTGCTCGCTGCTTTTTATATTTCCTGGTTCACGATTATGTGAATTACACACAAATTGATTTTGTGGGATATACAGGAATTACAGTGTATTACTTTTTGTAGGTCGAGCTACGAATGGTGTACGAGGCCAGCCAGATTTTACACTTAACAGTTGACTGACATAAAAAAGGGGACAAATCTACCAGGAAAAAAACATCTAAACATTCCATCTATTATGTCCTCACATTAGGACGCTGTTAACTGAATGAGGAATCAAATTGAAGCTAAGTTTGAGACCATGAAGTTTAATTGGACAAACTGTAAAATAGAGTAAAATAAATGGGCTATAATTGCATATAATACAGAAGGCCTGCTCTCCTTTCAGTCAACTAAAGCCATAATTCCACAGTAAATGATGAATGGATGAAACATGTTGCTAAAAGTTTTACTAGATTTTCAGTTTTTCCACTGAGAGCTTTATCTTTCTATTGGATTTGTTATAATGATCCTACATGTTATCTCATGGTTATCATAGTACTAACTACTTCACAATAAAATTCTTCCCTGAGACAAAGTGTTGATTTAAATCACTTTTTTTATTGGTGTTATATCTGTGTCATGCCTGAATTCTAATTCTAATGTAGTCATGGTAACCTGTTAGAAGCTGTGTTAACAGTAGAGGATGTCCCTTCTCTCCACATCATCACCAACCTCTCGGCCAGTCCTGACACATCTAGGATTTATAGTTCCCTTTGGGCTCTTGCTCACGCACGCACGCACGCACGCACGCACGCACACATGCACGCACAGGTTGAGAAACACAGAATTGTAGCAGCAGACCATCAGTCGCAGCCAACAGCCCACTTCACGTCCACTGGGAACAGGTACGTGTCATTTCCTGTTCTTGTCTTCACCTCTCACATGTCACAACCTGACTAAAGCAGTAAGATCTGATGGCACATGAAGGAGGAGAGGAGAGGAGAGTAGAGTAGAAGAGGAGAGGAGAGGAAGAGCAAAGAGGGGAGGGGAGGAGAGGAGAAGAGAGGAGAGGAGAGGAGAGGAGAAGAGTAGGAAGGGAGAGGAGAGGAGAGGAGAGGAGAGGAGAGGAGAGGAGAGGAGAGTAGAGGAGAGGAGAGGAGAGGAGAGGAGAGGAGAGGAGAGGAGAGGAGGCCATAACAGTAGCGTGTTTAATGAGCCATTTCCAACTAAGGATAGAGGTCTGGTTGAGAAAACATTTGAATAGAGCACAGTGACTGTTTTTAGCTTTATCATTATTGAGACTGTGTCTGGGCTCTGATTTCTTCATAACATAGCACATTAAGAATAATATATTGCTGCTGACTTTATGCAGCACATCATTATTGCTCAAGTTAAGTAATAAATGTGGGGGGATTTGTACAATGGCCTGCTTTATTATTGAAGTTATTGTGCAGCTGAGAATAATTTGCTTGCAGCTAACAAGCCCCATACAACAGTAACCTATTGTAATAAATAATACTCACACAGCTCAATAAAGAAACATATAGACTAACGGGTCTGCATTCCTCACTCTTTACACTAAATTATCACTCTTTATGAACAACGCTTTACACAAATATCTGAGTAGATCATGTATTGATCATGAAAACCAAAATTCAGCAGACCGTGCAGTGCACCTAATCCTTCACTACACACTAGCTAAAGTACATGTTATTAACATAACAGGCTGAGAACACAATAAAGTGAAACTACACAGCTGGCCACTATAAGTCCCATGACCTAGACATGTTAATCCCTGTCCAGACATGCTGCAATACCTCCTATAGAGCAACATGATTAACTTCAACAACTATGCAGGATGCACACATGAATGTATACGCACACACACACACACTATGTATATATACAGTACATGTACCATACCCTGCATGCAGACATACACAAAGACACACAATGCAGGATTGCAAGACAAAAGAAAGCACACACACACGTTCCAAATCCTCATGAACACACATCCAACCATGCAACACTAATTACAGATGTCAAAGAGATTAATGATGTTATTTACGCAGCACGTTTAAGTCACTAATGTTTTGTTTGTGATTATGTTTATGGATCACGTAAGATACATATATGCAGAAGTATCATAATCATTGTGATGATATATGTATGATTTGGGAAAACATTTGCTCTTGATCACAGTTGGCGGACAATTTGTCTTAATCGTATTTTTTCAAGGCTCTGTGGTATTTTATGTGTGGGACTGATACTGTGAATTAGTGGGTTTATGTATTTATTAGGGCTGTCAAAGTTATAACATGTGATAATAACATGTTAATGCAAATTGGTTTTAACGCCACTAATTTCTTTAATGCATTAACGATCTTTCAGAGGTTGTAGCACGCTCAGTTTTAAAGCTAAAGTGAGTCATATGAAACTAGAAAACCTGAGGAATCCATTGGTACCAACCATCAACTGTCATGGCCATTTTCAAAGGGATCCCTTGACCTCTGACCGCAAGATATGTGAATGTAAATGGGTTCTCTGGGTACCCACGAGTCTCCCCTTTACAGACATGCCCACTTTATGATAATCACATGCAGTTTGGGGCAAGTCATAGTCAAGTCAGCACACTGACACACTGACAGCTGTTGTTGCCTGTTGGGCTGCAGTTTGCCATGTTATGATTTGAGCATATTGTTTTATGCTAAATGCAGTACCTGTGAGGGTTTCTGGACAATATGTGTCATTGTTTTGTGTTGTTAACTGATTTCCAATAATAGATATACACATATATTTGCATAAAGCAGCATATCTGCCCACTCCCATGTTGATAATAGTATTAAATACTTGACAAATCACCCTTTTATTGTGCGTTTTGAACAGATAACAAATGTGCAATTAATTTGTGATTAATCATGATTAAATATTTTAATCGATTGACAGCCCTAGTATTTATCTGTGTGCACAAACGTACCTATTCCTGCAAGCTCATCTGTGTACATGACAGTGTGTGTGTGTGAGTGTGTGTGTGTATGTTTCTCTCTGAAAGTGTGTGTAGCCTCCTGTTATCTTGGGTTTTCTTACCAGGCAGGTCGCAGCCGAGGACCTCCATCCTCATGCCGATCCCAGCGGGGGACCACCTCTCCGGAAACACTCTGATGTACTGGGCCACTATCTCCTCGAACCGCCGCACCTCTGGAGTATCGTAGTGGCCGTTCCCCTCGAAAATCTAACAGGAGGGAGGCAGAGGCACGTTGATAGTGATGTTATGAGTGTTTAGAGATTAGAGAGTGCTTTTTATAAGAGTAAGGATAAAAACCATTTCCCCTCCAGTATAAAAGATGTTTTCTTGTCAATTCTGACATTCGTAAGTTCAATTCACTCAATGCTCCACTGATGACAGCTGCTTTTTTTTTGACTGTAGCTCAGCTCAGTCAGATCCTGCTGTGATTTAAAGGAAAACGTGTTACAAGTCTCACTGCTTGTCCTAGAGTTTGTCTTAAAGCCAAAGCTGTCTGAGACGTGCCTAAGATACAACGTGATGAGTGATAAGCTTTACTCCGCGTTTGTTTGATATACGTGGCATCTGTCAGAGTGGGTGCACTGAAACACGGTTCAGTGGTGAAGACAGCATTGAGGATGAGTATCCTGAAACAATGGAGAACGACGCTGCAGAGGTGGTTAAATTTGTCATTTTGCCGTTCACGTCTTAGTGAAAAACAACAGCGAAATCGTGAGCCTGTCTCTCCAACGTCATATAACACTACTAATCAGCATTGTTTCCAAGCACAGTATGACATGTGTCATAAAATAACAACAGAGACTGTGTTGCCTTTGATTTTCTAGTAATTTTTTTGAGGCGGCGTGCAGCAGCCTCTGGCAAAAACACGAGATTTATTACAAGCTGAAAACCGCACCAATCCTTTCAAAATGTGGGCTGTGAAAGTTGTAATATTGGTTTCATTAATTGAATTGTATATTTCCGTCTTCCCCGTTTCTAGAGTTTAAAAGAAAAACGTATGATGAATTTCCCAGGATACTCATTTAAAAAGACAGGCAGATGAGAGGGAACAGGATTTTAGCATCAGGAGAAAAAGCCTGGCACTAAGTAGTACTATTAAAGCGTTTTAAGGCAGAGTCTCAGAAAGGAGAACAGAGTTTAAAGTGCCCGGCTGTCTCACAGTGCGTTAGACTGCCAGCAGTGTTGATGCAGGAAAGACATTTTTAATTAACACCCATGAGAGTCAAATAGAGGATGAGTGAACAGGAGGATGAGACACAGAGGAAAGCAGAGAGAGAGAGAGAGAGGCAAAGACAGAGGCAGGGAGAATGAGGAGTGAGGTGATTAAATTGAATTATTATCAGAGCTGTGGCTGTATTAAATGGATTTTTTTTTCCTGAAAATGACAAGACAGAGAGAAAGAGAAGGAGAGCAAAGAGGGATTGAGTTGAAAGACAGCTATAAATGAACTACAAATGAGGGAGAGCTGACGGAGACAATCAGAGAGAGGCTGGTACATATGTATGTGTCAGACAGACACGGTTCTCTCTCTCCGTTACCTTAGCAAACCCGGTCTTGCTGTCGGTGATGTGAGTCCAGTCTTTGCCGGTCAAGCTGTGCGCCAGTTTGTACTTCCTGACGAACGCTCTGTTCTCGGCGCTGGTGCTGCCCTCGAGCCCTCTTGCACCCTGGGTAATAATGCCCCGCACCATCTTGGGCACGCCGAGGTCCACCTGCAACACAGACAAACACAATCATTACTGTTAGCTCGCTCTCGGCACCACAGCAGCCCTTCACTCTCCAGACCCCCTGTCTATTGCAACAACTCTGACTTCCCCTACAGCCTACACCGTCCGTCAATGCTGGTTTTCCATTACAGAACTTTAAACAAGTTGCCAGGCTTAAGAACAAGGTGCTTTTTTTGCATTTCTATTGTATTTCATGAAGTGGGTGTTGGTGCCTGAAAAGAGTGCTAGAAGTACCCTAATTTAGCAGTTGCATGACATGATCGCACGTGTCTTGGATATATCTATATTTCTACGTATATCTTGGTAATTTATCCCACTTCAAATGTATTTTTAATGCATTTCATTACATTTTAGGCCTACATATGACATAGATGTTCACAGTTTGTACATAAATGTATATTTAGTTAATAAAAACTTTGTACTTGTAACTTATGTAGCTATTGATACAAGTCAAATTTTCCTAGATTTTGAATATCCTGCGGTACAACTTTTGTTTCTTACAACTGATTTCAGCACCTTTTTCCCCCTCAAATGGGCTTCAATTCTATTTGTCCAGCATGCATTTTTCTAGTGATTTTGTTTGTTCAACAGTCATTGCCATTGCAGATGCTGTAGCAAATGATGGTTATTGTCTTGGGTTTGTTCTATTAGTCTTTGTTTTGTTTGTTTGTTTGTTTAGTTCCAGGAAGTTTTCCCTAAAGAATGTAGAGAATAATGGAAATGAAAGCAGAATCAGTGACAATGGCTACACGTTACATTATGTTTTTGTTCCTGTAGTGGAAAAGGGTCAAAAAGATTCTGATTGCAAGCCAACTAGCAACATGTACTTTCTGATGCAGTAAAATGAACCTCATCTCCAGCTACAGTCTAGTTTGTATTGGAAAACAAGCAACCAGTTCTGTAGAACATATTCATGTGATGTGCTATAAAAAACAGGATCCCTCATAAGGACAAGGTGACATACCTGCAGCCACTCTTCTCCAGCTATGGGTTGTGTCGGGTTGGGAAACCAGCCGGACCGACTGGCCACCAGTCTGGCGGCCCCCATGGAGCCGTGGATGTCTCTCATGGACGACGCAGAGATCTGGGAGTCGGGCAGCAGCCCAGACAGCATGCCTTGTAGCTCTGAGCAGGGAGCATCTGAACAGGACACACAGAGAGAGAGAGAGAGAGAGAATGGAATAAGAATACTTGATGTAAAGAATGCAATCGTTGCATAGTAACACAGTGCAAAGCAGAGTTTGGAAAACTTTCCTCTGCTCTCTCTTTGTGTTTCAAAGATCAGTCCAGCATAACAGGGTTTCAGTCACTTGATACTGTTTCTTGCATTAAAAGGGTTGATGTCGGAGCTTTGTTGAATTAACTTTTTTTTAAATGGTCTCTGCATGAAACTACATTACCAAACAGTAATAAAATAAAATTGACAAAAAAAGTTAACCGGATGTTTACTGTGATGGATTTTATATCTCAAGTCTGCGAAATGAAAATGTGAAATGAAATTAGAGGCTGCCAGGAAGGTAGGAATCGAAAAACTGCTTCGGAGACGGTCAGGAGTGATGGAAGTTAACGGCCATATTATTATCATCCTCTAAAGCCTATTGGATTTTCTGCTCTCTCTATAGCGGCACGAGGTTGCTAAACATCTTAAAAACTCTTCATGAATGAATGTGACTTCAAGGTCAGGAATGATTTAATATCACTGTTTGATCTCATCTGGGAGCAAAACTCTTGTGCGATTGCGACGTGAATTGTTAAAACACTGCACTCCGCCGCTCTCCATCAACCCTTTTCATTATTTTTTTGCCTTCCTGCTGCTGCGAAGTTGATGCATAACTTTAACCGAGCGTCCAAAGGGGATTCTTCATGGGGAATTGAGCCAGAAAACTCCCAAATGGAGGAACTAAATGAGAGCATGCTGCAGATCAAAGGGATGCTGTTTATTATACTGACAAATGTGTTTTAGTCTAACAAGCATCAGAATGTGTTATTGCCGTGAATAATGACAAAAAAACAACAAAGGGAGCAAAACAAAGTGACCATTTCTATTTGAAAATGATGGGATGAAATAAGGCTACATCCACTCTAATGTGTTTTCATTTTAAAACGCAGAACTTTTGATATGTTTATGCCTAGCGCCACACTACGGCGGCGTTTTGGAGCCCCTAAAACAGAGACGTCTGAAAGTGCTGTTGACCCCGTTTTGGTTTCAAAACTCTGGGGTTGTGTTTTAGTCTGGACGGACAGAAACGGGGACCTTTGACATCAGCCTCGACCACCCGTGGTTCATTTCATCACGGATAACCAGTTACAAGCGTTGCTGACCTTGTTGTCTATGCTAGCAGCTGTTGTGCAGTGAAATTCTGCATTTTATAACACTACTACTGCCGACATGCGCAGGAGGCGAGCTATTATTTGAGCGTTTTACATCAATTCCCGTGTCCAGCGCTGCTTCCTGTTTACACCAGCACTGGTGTGAGTTTTCAGGCGTGGTTGTATGGACGGAGATTAATTCCGAAAGGTCCCTAAAACGCTCGTCTGGATGGAGATCGTTTTCGTTTTGAAAAGAGGAAGAGGAATGAAGGATGGAGGCAGGATAAAAGGTGAGGAAGAGGAGTTAAAAGACAAGGAGGAGACAAAGAGATAGACAAAAGGTCAAATAGAAAGAAGGAAGGTGGAGAGAACAAGTGAATAGAGAGGGTGAGAAAGATAAAGAGAGGGAGAGCAGATTGACAGTGAAGGGTGACGCTGATTGATGGTGACATTCTTCGGGTCTTCGTGGAGATGAATGTTTAATGCCGTGACGTCTGCGTCTCACTACGGTAAATAATGAATCAACAATAAACAACAACAGCTAAGCCATGAGCTCCCTCAAGCTCTATAAAAAGACATGAAAACTGATTAGCAAGAAGAAAATTCTATTATTGTGTTTTTCTTATGTTTTTGCTATCTACAGTATCTTTTTAAGCAGCTGCACTCCAGCAGGGTTTTTTAACTCAGGAGTGCAGTGGGAGTCGATGAGAATATCATCTCTGGAGATCACAGGAGCAGAAATAGCTAGATATCACACAGCAGCATGAGAGCCCTTAAAGCTCTCTCTCACACACACACATATACATAGACACACAAAGCCATACATGCACATAGAAGTTGAATAGACAAGGTCTCTCACACACTTTCACCATGCTCTGATGTTTAGCCCACACATGGACGCACACACACTGTGCTTTACCTGATAACAGGGTCTTACAAAAGCTGTAAAGTACACCATTGAAGCTCTACCTCGCCGATATGCCGCACTCACACACGTATAGCTTTACAAACACGCACGCTGCATAAGCCTGGTGAGAAAAAATGATAAAGGTGCTAAAAATAAATGATTGATAGGTGCTGCGGGGCTAAAATAAAACGAGATTAAGGAAGGAGGGAGGATGGAGAGCGGAGAGTTGAAGATTTAAGGGAAGGGACAGGGAGGAGAAAATGAGAGGCAGACAGAGAGAAAAGTGGGAATGGAAGCTGTCAGCGAAAGGCAATAGAAGGACAGAGGAGAGAGTAGAATGAGAGGGGAGAGAAAACATTGAAGAGGCAAAGATAGAAAAAGTAGAGAGAGAGAGAGACATAAAAGTGTGATTTAAGTTAATGACATGTCACTGACTGACTGCTTTATGTCTGCCTTTATAGGCCTGCGTAGGGCATTATCACCCCCCCTGGCAGTGTGTGCGGCTGTGTGCTTGTCAATATGTGCAGGGGAGGAAAAAGAGATGATACTGCATAGCTATTAGCGGGTATGTTTGGGTATAAAGTAGGGCTGTCGATTAAAATATTTAATTGCAATTAATTGCATGATTGTCCATAGTTAAGCGTGATTCATTCTAAATTAATCACACCCAAATATATGTACATATTTATTATTTGAAATCAATTAACAACAAAAAACAAGAACACGTATTGATCCAGAAACCCTCACAGGTACTGCATTTAGCATAAAATAATATGCTGAAATCATAACATGGCAAACTGCAGCCCAACAGGCAACAACAGCTGTCAGTGTGTCAGTGTGCTGACTTGACTATGACTTGCCCCAAAACTGCATTTGATTATCATAAAGTGGGCATGTTTGTAAAGAGGAGACTCGTGGGTACTCATAGAACCCATTTACATTCACATATCTTGAGGTTAGAGGTCAAGGGACCCCTTTGAAAATGGCTTTACCAGTTTTTCCTTGCCAAAATATAGCATTAATTTGGAGCGTTATTTCGCCTCCTTTGTGACGAGCTAGTACGACATTTTTTCTAGTTTCATATAATGCCAGTATCTTCACTCTAGCTTTAAAGCCGAACCCGCTACAACCTCCGAAAGATCGATTGTGTTAATGCGTTTAAGAAATTAGTGGCGTTCAAATTAATTTGCGTTATAGCGTTAACTTTGACAGCCTTAGTATGAAGTTTCTCTGCGGGTTACAGGCATATCTTACTGAAAGTGTGGCACAACAACGTGCTTACCTCTAAAGTGACACTCTGTCACAACATTTTGCATATAAAGTCAGTGTTTTCCTGAGGCCCGGTGATGGATTGGAGACATTACAAGGCAGCAGAGATGGGCAATACACGGGGAAACAGGAATGGCCAAAAAGCTGTGTTTGAATGGGTTCTCACTGCTGAGAGTGTAGTGAGAAAACCAGGGTGATATATAATGCAATTTCAGGTGTTAAAATAGGGTAAAAAAAGAGGCTGTTGGTAGACAAAAACACAGGCAAAGATACCTGATTTGTCCTCTTTTGCCTGCTCTCTCTCTCTCTATCATACGTAAACACACACACACACACCACACAGGGACTCACACACAGGCAGTATCATATTGTTGTGGTGTGATTGTGATTTGTGTGGGTGCTGAAATAGCCCTCCGAGATAAGAGCATATCTGTCCCTCTCAATGGCCACTACGATGGCAGCAGAGAGAGGCTCTAACCCAATAATGATACAGTGGAGCCGACACACACACAGACACACACACACACTGAAATGGATTGAAACTCCCTCTCTTTTATTTCTATATCACACACACACATACACACAAACACAGACAGTCTAATTAAGTTTTATCTATTTATAGTATTGAGCTGATTATGCTGGTTGAAATCGTGTTTGTTTGCCAGGGCTGCAGATGAAAGCTGAGAGCCTGTTACTCTCTGATGTTATCACCCACACATCACACTCTAGTATTATTCTATTAGGACTGAGTGTGGCTCTTTTTGTGTGCGTGTGTGTGTGCGATGTGTGAGTGGGAGACGGAGAGGGAGGATATGTATATGAAAGAGCGAGGGCAAGAGTGTGAGCGCACACGAGAGTGGGTGTGTTGTGTGGCATGAGAAAAGACGGATGAGAGGAAGGTATGAATAGAAGCATCGGATGGATTGACGGATGGATAAATTACTCAATTGTTTATAGAAATGAGTTGTTGTTCTTTTCCAGGAAATGTTTTCTGAGGGAGTTATTTCTGCTGTGACCCACCTTCTGACCCGCTGTAAAAGCCGGTATATCACTGGTCTGACCGCTACCGTGTTTTCACAAGAGAGACTCCCATGAGGAGGAAAAAGTCTGAGAAACTCTACGGAAGAAGGAACTTTATCTTTACTTACCCGTAATCTGACAGCCGTAAAGCTCGAACCGCAGCGCGATGCCGTTCTTCCACGTCTGAGGTCGGATTCGTACGAAGCGGGCCAGGACCGGCTGTGGGATTCGGTTGAGAACCACCTCCGTCGCGTCAACGTTGGCGTGGAAAACCTGTATAGAGAGAGAGGAGCAGACAGGATTGAATGTTAATGGCTGTAGGGACTTTCCCTTGTTACCCCGTAGAGGAAGGGCAGAGGGCAGAGTGAGCGACACAACTATATGATGGATGTTGTCTCGACATTTTGTTGACATTTATGGTTCCCAGATGATGTCTCCTAATGGCTTTGGTGATCCCAGTCCATCTCTAGTGCACCCATGAGGTTCACATTTAAGGTTTTTTTGAGTGGAATTTCTCAACAACTATTGGATGTGCCTCCGAATGAACTGCAATAACTTTGGAAATGCCTTTAAAAATTTCAACTAGCGCCATCATCAGGTCAAAATCTGCATTTGTCCAATACTTTGGTTTATGACTAAATACCAGCCTCGGCCATAACTTGTTGTTTAGTGCTAATTAGCACATTTTAGCCACTATGGCTAAGTGGGATACTATAACCATTTAAAGAAGCAGTTCAACATTTTGACAAGAATGACAAGATAAGAAATCAAGTTCTGCGGGTCATGCCGTCACCATGGTAGGAAAAAAATATATCGCAACCAGGAAGGTCCGATGGCGTCCTTTTGCATATAATTAGCCATGTGCTTCTGTTCAGAATAACGGGGTGGGATGACATTTTTCGGACTATTGGGATTTCGGAATAATGGGCCATCGGAACAATGGCATGTGCGCCTTCTGTGCTTTGTTGACATAGCCGGGCTGGCTGTGTGTGTGCCTTTTAGTGTATGTGAGCGTGCCCCACTGGCTAGCTCATCCTCACCGCTCTGCTCTGTGCTCATACAGCGGTTACAGCGGTTGTGGAAGCGTAATGCCCACCCTTCGGTCCCCCCTCAGATCAATACTGTTAGCTCTGTCAGCACTGTTGCCGTTGTTTGCACTGTTAGCGCTGTTAGCAATGTTAGGGTCGTGTCTAGAAGGTAACCCAGGAGTTGGGAAACTCTCATAGTATTGTTACGGTTAGGCATCGATCTTGAATAGTTAAGGTTAGGATACGTCGTTGGGCAGCTGGTTTTGTGAGAGTTTTTGCAAGTTTTTGCCAGATTTCTCAATTTGCAGGTTACCTTTTAGCCATCGCCATGTTGAGGCAATACAAATGCTCTTAATTTTGTATTGAGCATCTTTAACCGGTGCATATACAGAAACACAATCATGACAGTAACATGACAACTCAAATATAACTTAATGGTCAACAGTTTAAATAGTCTAACACGAGTTAAAATTACAACAGTCTTCTATGTGCGCACATGTAGCCTACACAAACACACTGAATATATGGCTTCTCTTCACAAAGAAAGAAATGAGTGCAAAGGTTTTCTTACACACTCTCACAAACACACACACACACACACACACACACACACACACACACACACACACACACACACACACACACACACACACACACACACACACACACAGTCTGAGGGCATGCAGTGTGTAATAAATCAAGGGTGTAAGTATGTGGGAGAGCATCCTCTTCTCACGTCCCCTTGACTCAACCACACACACACAGACGCAGGAAAACATCATCTTTACTCGCACAGAGAGCAAAGAAAAACACTCCCCTCAATGCACAGACACACAACATGATACTGTCTCACACACACACTGTCTTACAATACTCCCTCTCTGAGCTCCCACATCCCTCACCACACACACACACAAAGTAATTTCCTCTGAAAACACACACAAATACAGATAAAAAAGGAAGCTGAATGCAAGCGCACATGGCCAGAAGCACTCTTTTTGTCTCTTGACACCAAGACTTTACATCTCTGTCTATCTGACAGAGTGTCATGTCTCCGTGTCGTCTCTATTGGGCTCACCACAGGAAAACACAGCTGGGCTTCTGCTCCTCTCCCTATCATTTCACTTTCTGTCCTCCTTTCTGTCTTTCTTTTCGACATCTCTTTCTCTCCCTCGCCGCCATGATGATATACTGCTGTAAATTTAAGGAAAGAAAGTATATCCTCTTGTTTCATTAGAGAACCTCAAAGGCTGTTTTCCCCTCTGTGTCTCCAACACTCTTTCTATTATGTTACATCAGTGCTGAAAACACAGCGTAGTGTGTTTATTACAGAGAGCAGTAAACCTCATTCAACGGAGCCAAAGGCCTCGCAATTACTTGCTTGGGTACTCATTTATAGATGTTCGCTTTGTTTTTGGAGTGTGTGTTTCTCTATGTGTGTGCGTGTGTTAATTCACTATTTTCTTCCTGTTACCAATCCATTAAACAGAAGGAGCCGTCAGGGGTGACAAAATATGGATGAAAGGGGGTTTCTGACTTGGAACGGGAGCGAGCTACTGGGCCAGCTGGGAATTGAACCCATGACCCACTGGGTGTACGACACAAAGTCACAGGCAGGGAACTCCTGCCCTTACAATGGCCTTAATACCAGAAACTGTGACCAGTTAAATGATGGAAAAATGCCTAAAGGCCCCAAAAGACTTAATGGGATTGTGGCAGCGGACTGTAATTACATGTGCGCGTGTGTGTGTGTGTGTGTGTGTGTTGGAGTGTCGGTGTGTAAAAGTGTAATTATGAAGTCTCACTCTGAGGAGTTGGGGGCTGGTGGGTGCTTTCTGATTTCCCTCGGTGCGCACTGAAACTTTTCCTCAGCAAATGTGTGCCCAGACACACACACACACACACGCACACACATCCACACACACATGTATGTATGTGCTTTTATGAATGTGTACATAGGTCTTTGATTTTCTGTGCGCATGTGTGTTTGCGTGAACGTATAACCTTGCAACTGTCCTTTACCAGCTGTTTAAAGTGGTGATGGTGTGTGTGTGTGTGTGTGTGTGTGTGTGTGTGTGTGTGTGTGGTAGGTACTTCTGTATGCGTGCTGTTCGTGGACACGTCTGGTGTACATTTATTTTTCTTTTATCAGCTTTGTTCAGGGTCACCACACAGAGCAGCTACTGAAATTCAGCTTCTGCTTGATGTAAACCTTTTCACTGTTATAACTGCTGCTTTACAATCTCCTCAGTGAAGTGAAAACACGATAAGAAAACACCAGCAATGATTGTTATCAGAGCTCACCAACAAATAGTCTTAAATATTCAGAATCGATGCTGAGCTGACTCCACTGGCAACATTTAAATATGTTTTCTTACATAGTGCATATTTTAGACTGCTGTGTGACTCTATCCTGAGTTTTCACCTCCATGTTTGATCTTATCAACCCACATTGGAGTGATTACTCACACCAAGTGCAATGAGTGGAACTTATTAACTGTAAACGTTTGATAAACAGCCAGTAGAGACAGGCCTGGTCTCACTCCTAGGCTTCAAATACAGACGCTTGGTCAGCAGCCCATGGCGTCTTTATATTGACGCACAAGACACTCTTTAGCGTCCGTATGAGACACACCAGGCTTTCAACTAACTCCAATGTAAACACATCCGCGTCAATATTAGACGCAGAGTAATAGACATAGTATTAAGAGCAAGAAGTCGTCTAAGGGCCGGTGGAAGGGACGAACAAATACAAGACTTTTACTCAGGGGACCTGCCGTTTGTGTCCCGTGTGAAACCAAATGTTGAGTCATTTTTACTGATTGTCACGTGATGCTACGTCACTGAGTAACACGACGTTAAGTCCGTAGCTTGTGTGATGTTACAAGCCAATTTTAAGCCAAACCATGATGTTTTTATTTGTATTTATTTTGCATTTTTTTAATAGAAATAAAACCCATTTATTAATTTTTTTGCATATCAGCGCCGTGTTATCAATACATAGTTGGACGACGGATAATATTTCGGATTTACACCCAATGCTATAAGGGAACCGTATGAGGAAATCGGCGTGCAGAGGTTTGGTTGGCCCTGCAGCGAAAGCTTGACCAGAGAGGCCAGACACACAGCCACCCGACATTAGAGATCAACACATATTGAGCGTCATCTTTTCTTGTTAAAATGTCCGGTGTAATTGGTAACACCAGTGATGTCTCAAGTTTATTAGCCTGTGGGGAAATTTCCTCACTGTGACATCCCTACAAGACACTACGCAAAAGGTCGCCCCCCCGACAGCTGCAGAATATGACGAGTAGGGGTCACGTTGTGTAAGGGGATATGCATCATGCTAAATTCGCTGTTAACGGTCTCTTTCTAAAAGGCTTCTGCAACAATCAGCTAATGGACGACACCCACCAGCTCAGCTTATTATGCGTGAGTGTGTTGTGCAGGTTGGTTAATGGTCCGGTGTTTCCACCTGTGTTAAGAGACGAGGCAAGCTGACACCAGGAACACTGAGGTGAACAGATGCTTAACTTTACACCTCTCTCTTTCTCTCTCTCTCTCTCTCACACACACACACAGGCCAGAACAAACAAGCGGAGACGCTTCAAACCGACACCATAAGAACGACTCAAAGCGAGGGAAATCTTACAGATTCAAATGTTACTTTCATCCCTCAGTGAAGGTCAGAGGTGACAGACATGCATTGAATACTGTTTTCTCCTTCATTTACACACACCTCCTCTGCTGAATAACAATAGTGTGCAGGGCAGGAGGACACAATATCGTGGAGCTGCTTCTGGTTTGTAGTCACGAGGCGTCTAACCAGGTCTAACGCGTAACTACAGCACAGAAAAAGAGCATGACGAGGAATATGTTCACCTCATGGGAAAGAAAAGAACAGGTGTGTGTCAGTGTGTGTGTGTGTGTGTGTGTCGTGAGCCCGCGGGGCCACAGTCAGTCAGTCAGGACCAGCACAGACACGCTGAATTATTCAAATGTCCGTGCTACGTGTGTGTGTGTGTGTGTGGATAGAGTTATAAAATAGTAAAACACCCCTCCCTCCCCCCAATCTCCTCTCATTTCATCACACAAGGACAAACACACACAGACTTCAGGGAGGTAACCTGTGTTTGACAGCTGAATGCTGGTGTGTGTGTGTGACAGTACAGTCCACAAATCTCACAAACCAAATGACACATGGCACCCTTTCCTCTCAGCTTTTCTTTCTTCATTTGTCACAAACTCTTTCCTCCCTCTCTCCTCTTGACCTCCCCCCTCCCTCCGTCCTGCCTTTCCCTCACCTCGCCTCCCCCTCCTCGACTCTGTCGTTTTATTTAATTTCCCCCCTCTCCTGACATCCTTACAGGCTGTGTTGCTGAGACCTCTGATCTATCCAGAGGGATTTGTGGTCAACACCCTTGTCTGCTATTCTCATTATTCCTCCTCTCCTCCGTCCATCCCTCCTTCTTTCACTCCGTGGTTGTCCCTTGTGAACACTTGTTTCCCCCCTCTGCCTCTTTCCTTCACTCACTTGTTCCCCTATGAACCTTGCTTTTTCTCCCTTTGGTTTCCACCTCTCTTCCTCCCTCTGCACAGCTCACTTTCTCCTCATCAGTTCAATGCTCGGTTGACATTTTGCTTATGTTTTATTTTTTTTCCCTCTCATCACGATTCCCTCTCCCTCCATGTGATTCCACCCACGTCTCCCACCTTGATCCCTCTCTCTCCATCCATCCTCCCTCCCACAGATTAAGGTGGGAATAGGAGGTTTTGGTCTTGGCCGAGGTCCAGTGGTGTAATGGCCACAGACAGCTCTGCCTGCAGCGATTCAGGAGGGCGGCGTAATGACATTTGTACCACGTCGTGCTTAAATGTACCTCTACCAGCAGCAGGTCTCCGACTCCTCCAGACGAAGAGTCAAACTAAGACAACATCATCTCTCAACTCCAGACCTCGGGTCGCAGAAAATCACTGCTATTCTCCCGTCATGTGGACAACCTCTCATAACCAGGCCCGCGGCCAAGATTGTGCACTGACTCGCGGAATAGTTAAAGTTCTGCTGATAGTGTCATTATATTTTCTTCCTGTTTCTCATGATAGTTCACGAGGAGTCAAATGATGTGACATGACCTGATCATCAAGAGGGGATGTAGAAAATGGCTGCAGAAATGTAAAAACAGGAACAGAGGAATAAAGAAATATTTATGGATAAAAAAACAGAAAACAAAGAAAACATAAAATCCTAAATGGCTAAAAATCGCAACTAATCCTAGAGAAACGGCACAGCATGCTGCTTCTGCAATGATGATTTCTAATTAGGGCTGTCAATTGATTAAAATATTTAATCAGGATTAATCTTAAATGAATCACATTTTTATTTGTTCAAAATGTACTTTAAAAGGGAGATTTATCAAGTATTTAATACTCTTATCAACATGGGAGTGGACAAATATCCTTGCTTTATGCAAATGTATGTATATATTTATTATTGAGAATCAATTATCATAAAAAAATATGCTCAAATCATAACATGGCAAACTGCAGCCCAACAGGCAACAACAGCTGTCAGTGTGTCAGTGTGCTGACTGGACTATGACTTGCCCCAAACTGCATGTGATGATCATAAAGTGGGCATGTCTGTAAAGGGGAGACTCGTGGGTACCCAGAGAACCCATTTTCATTCACATATCTTGAGGTCAGAGGTCAAGGGACCCCTTTGAAAATGGCCCTGCCAGTTTTTCCTCGCCAAAATTTAGCACACGTTTGGAGCGTTATTTAGCCTCCTTCCCAAAAAGCCAATGGATTCCTTAGGTTTTCTAGTTTCATATGATATCTGTATCTTCACTCTAGCTTTTAAACTGAGTTAGGTTTAGGAAAAGATCATGTTTTGGGTTAAAATAACTACTGATGTGGCGTAACTTAAATACAGAAGTTATGTGACAAATCAACGTTGACTTCTGGTTTCACAATTACATGGATTACATACAAACTGATTTTGTGGGATATGCACGAATTAGAGTGCTTTAATTTTTCGTAAGTATAGCTATAAACGGTGTATGAGAACAGCCTGAATATAATCGTGTTCGCCCAGTATTCCCCCTGTGTCTGATACTTTCTGTCTGCTTCATTCATCTCTTTCTCCGGTGCACGTCTTGAGTCAGTACCTGTCATTTGTGAGCATGTAGGAACAAATGCTGCAGGAATATTACTTCTCCTTCTCTCCGAAAAAGTTCCTGCAAGTTAACATATATTCCACATGTCCCATCTGGTTCCTTTAATGACATTATCAAATACATTACAGATCACACAAATCATCATGACGCTGTGTGACATGGGCTGGCTCCCAGATGTTTAAAACCAGTGTGTGTGTGTGTGTCTCTGTGGTCACAGTGGCTGCTTTATGTTACAACAAGCATGTGTGTATTTGTGTTCTTGCTCTTGAGTGTGTGTTCAAGCATTATGCTAAATGCTCATATTTTTATTTTCTTAATATCCATGTGGCTCTAATTCATTTCTGTCATCCTTTCATGCCTCTTGCTCATAAAACACTAATTCAATAATTCTTCCAGATTGAACACACACAGACTCTCACACCAAACCATCGCTGTAGCCAAGCACAGAAAGTCATTTGTTCGAGCAGCATAAACTTCTATTTCGTGATGACTTTCTCAGAAACATATGGAGGGGAGGAGGGAGAACGAATGATGGAGTGTGGAGGGAGAGGAAAGACGAGGGACGGAAAAGAGAGCAAGACTGGAAGGATGAGGTGAATGAAGATGTGTCGGCGAGGAGGGAGGATTTGATGGATGACGGGTAGTTTTTGAGAGAACTAGTGAAGGGGTGAGTGAATGAAAATGTCAGGCGAGAGATGGATGGATGAATGAGCAGGTCAGAGCAGGTTCAACAAGTTAAACAGAGAGGAGTTGAAGCCTTGCATTGGTAAAAAAAAAGCTCCTTTATTAAGAAATGAAGTAATAAATACATCATTCTATGTGGCGTTCGTGTACATTTAGGTACATGCTTACTGCTGATCCCTGCACGAAATGATCCAGGATCTGCTCTCAATTATGAAAACTATTTCTTTGGATTATGCTGTGAATGCCGACACAGCATTTTACACACCCGAACCATAAAACACTCTGCCAAAAGATCTTCTTGGCCACTGACCGTTGAGTTATTTATATGACTTTACAACATAAAAGTCAAGACTCTCTCTTTACCCCCTAAAAGATTGGGAACAGTTGAGATGGCGAGGCCGTTGCTGATTGGCCGCCTGAGGTATGTCAGTTGAGGAGGGACATTAGGCGCCAAGATGCTGACACCATCGTTTCATCATTAGATAAATGACCATCACTCTCGTCGTCTTTTCTTGGCTCTCTCTGCTCTACCTTTACTCTGCTTCCTCTTTCATCTCTCCCTCTCAGGACAGAGGAAGCGCCATAACATTTATATTTATTTAGACAGAGCAAAGTTTAAGAAGCATGTGCTCATGTGTAAATATTCATGATAATAATTAATTTATGGAGCCGTGCAAGTCACAGCATTTTCTACAACACTGTCCTCCAAATATTTAATTTGTGTTAATAAATGAGGGAATTCTGCCCACAGAAAAACAGCTAGAGAGCTTTTATTTTGAGTTAAATGTGAACTTTTTGTTCACGTCTATGACATATTTTACAGATGCAGACATTGAAACTGTAGTAATGTTGCTGGTATGATGTCAATATACGGTCAAAAGATCCTTTTCACTGTCTGTCTTTGCTGTGAACTGCACGCAGCATGCGGAAAAAATAGGCAAAAACCTAAAAAGCACGAGGTATCGTGACACCAGCGTGTTGCGGCTGTTACGGAAGGAAAAACTCTCCCTGGACGGACAGACATTCAATAGATGCCGTGTGTACAGAATAGACAGGCATAGTACGATTACAGTGTGAACAATCAGGATGACAAAACCTCCATATATCTGGTTCATATCCATAACGTACAGATGAGATTATGATATACAGTAATGGATCAAATGAACCGACTGACGACCCGGAGCTGAACCATCAGATTACAGCGCAGACTGTCTCACCGGGGGGCTCAAAAGACCGTTACCAGTTGGTGTGAGTGTGTGTGTGTGAGAGTGTGTGTGTGTGTGTGTGTGTGTGTGTGTGTGTGTGTGTGTGTGTGTGTGTGTGTGTTGGATT
>CAKAOI010035305.1:0-20887 GCA_916701655.1 Sebastiscus albofasciatus | reverse complement strand
CACACACACACACACACACACACACACACACACACACATATTATTCACATGCACGCACACACACCCCTCTGTGCCTCCCATAGGCATTCAGCTTTCCAGGGTTATGGGGGAATCAAGGGGGATTATGGGTGGTGACACCAACGACTAACCTCAAAACATCATCATTAATCCGTTTTGCGTATTGGATTGTTAAAGCCTGGTGTCAGCAGAATATCGCTGTTTGACTGACAAAACAACTGATGGATTGATTGATTGATTGTTAGAAAGAGGTGGATTTACTCGTTCATACTGCATCAATTAAAAGTCGACTAATCTTAACAGCTATAAACCTGATTTAAAAACTTGCTTCACACTCACCTCCTTGTCCTCATTCTTCCATCATCCCTCACTTTATTTATTTATTTCCTCCCCGACTGCCCCGACTTCTCCACAACTCCCTGCGTTTTATCCATCAATCATTTCTCTGGGAGTTCGCTACATCCATAAGCCTTATGGGATCTGCAGTCCACAGAGGAACCCCAGATGGTTAGACTGCATCTCCTGTTTCCCTCTCAGAGGAAAAGAAGCATTTGCACTGTACAGCATGTATGCATCTGCGAGTGCGTGTGCATGTATTAGCGGGTTTATAACGCAGAGCTAGACGTGGCGTTAGACCGCAGGACAAACACATGTGACCGCTGTAGCAGTGGGAGAACGGCGGTGATGGAAAAAACAGCCGCAACCACTGGAACGCTCCTCCACTTTAATTGCAACCATTTTAAAGACCCTGGGTACCGCCTGCTTCATTTCTTAGCCGGCTCCCCCCCCCACAGACTGCAGCACACCCACTGATGATTCATCATGCTTTAACACCGCCGAGAGAAGCAGCTTTAGAAACCTGTCCAACCAGGTCGACATTAGGCAGAACTCTGACCAGTGAGTAACACAAACCAGATGGGATATGTGAAAAGCAGACTGCGCTGTAAGCGTAGCTGCATTGGGTGATGTAAGGTATCACTCGGAGCTGGGAGACGTGTGCTGATTCTGGCTCGGCCGTAAACCTTTAAATGAAGCCAACTGAGCGGCGGTGGAATGGCTGTAATTGCAGACACCGGCTGGATTTTGGGCTTGTGGTCAGGTATTGCTGCATATATTCCGTCTCATGTGCTTCTCGGCCTCTACCATGTGCGTGCACGTCCAGGCATGTGTGTGTGTCACCTAAGAGCATCCAGACTTTCTCTCACTCTCTCTCTCGCCCCGAATACTTTGCAGTTCACCCCATGTGTGTTAGTGCCTACCTTATGATTCTTGCCGTGTCTGTAGACCATCCAGTCCTCCCCGTTGGTGCTGACCTCCAGCTTGAAGGTGGTGACATGGTAAGCCTTTTGAGTTTCCTTTGAAATGGCGCCCTGGGTGGCGATGCCTGTGAGCACCTTCAACGTATGGAGGTCCACCTGTTGGCGAAGAGGAGGAGAGAGGACATTTTACCAAAGAATAAAAAACACCATGAACAAAACATTAAAGAATGCAAACAAGCTGAGAACTGACAGTGGTGGATGAAGTACCTGAAAGCCACACTTGAGTAAAAGTACAGATATCTGACCAGAAAATGAAATCACCTATCAGAATATTACTTGAGTAAGTCTTAAAGTGGTTGATATTAAGTGTACTTGAGTATTGAAAGTAAAAGTACAAGTAAATGCTGTTAATAAATAAGATAGCAAGTCAGAATTTTGAGATTTAAGTCAAGTTTATTCCTCTTAACAACCTTAAAAATAGAGGCTACTTGAAGAACAAGACTCTCAAAACCGAGTACATGTCTGGACCATGTCTGTGAATTTGTGGCTAAATTGTTACACCAATAGTCAGTGGTCATGTCTATAGTGTTAAATCCAGTAATGGTATGTGTCCACAGGATCTGTCCTTTCCACGCTTTCCATTCATTGTCTATGTAAGCAGCCGTGCAATGCATTCTGGTAGCGTGGCGGCACGGTTTGAGAGATGGGGCGTCGCCTTGGCCGCTCCTCATTTGCATAAAGTTGAGGTCTAGGCTACTTTATGCGAATCAAGGGTATCCGGCGTCCTGCGTGACTCATCGCTCGCTAGAAACTTTTAAAGTAACCGTTGTCGATCCAAAATAAAAAGACAGATTCAGAAGTAAAAGTTGACAGAAATGTAAAACAGATGCTCCCAAAAAAGTACAGTAACGTATGGAGGTATTATTACTTTGGTACATTACACCACGGAGAACTGATAATGCAATTCTCTAACCTTCCCTGATCTGAATCTAATTCTAATGGAAGCCCAAAACCCAAGTCACACACTTGACACAACGCCCTCACGCTGACACAACGCCCTCACGCTGACACAACGCCCTCACGCTGACGCTCTTACAACATTAAATTGATTAAAAATAGACACAAACACGCAAATATAAACCTGAACTTATCAGCATCCATCTCTCACCTTCACCGCTCCACTTTCCTCTCCTCCTCATCTCCTTCTCTCTCTCCCTCTCCCTCTCCCTCTCCCTCTCCGTGCCTCTCTCCTGGCAGATCGATAGTAATGACCTGGGGCTCATTTTAATTTCCTCCCATACAATAGCCATAATCACCTCCCCATCCTGATTGTGGATGCTACGCTACGTGTCTGGCATGCTGCTAGCTGTGTTGCATTATACATGGACGGCACTGTGTGCTGAATGCGGGCTTCAAAACTCCTTCATTTCAAGGTCCCTCAAGTAGATACTCATTTGTTTTGCTCCACGGTGCCCAAAATGAGGAGATCAGGCAGAACAATGGAGCTCTCTGAATCACTATCGGAAGTATCAAAAATGATTATTTCATAGACTTTCAATTGGTAAGTGATATAAATAGATTATATTCTTTGGTGAATATATTTTAACACGACTGAAGAGGACTTTCACATCTATATTCTGTGCTTTTATCTGGGGTCTGACATGGTTTTATTGAGGGTTATAGTAGTTCAAGCTGTTCTCATACATACTTACATACATACATACACTACATACTACAGTAAAGCACTGTAATTTGTGTATATCCCACAAAATCAATTAGTATGTATTGTGAACAAGGAAGTATAAAGGGCGACAAACGCCGCATAGGGAGGAGGTCAGGGTGGATGGATGCGTCCAAAACACCAGACTTTCACTCAGGAGACCGGCGTTTGTGTCCCGTGTGAAACCAGAAGTCAACGTTGATTTATTCGTCATATAATTTTTTGTACTTAAGTAATACCACTTCCGTCATTATGTAATCCCAAACGTTGACTTATTTGTAACATAACTTCTTTACTTAAGTAACGCCACTTCCGTAGTAATTTCAACCCAAAACACAATCTTTTCCTAAACCTTACCAAGTTGTTTCCTGTGAAGACGTCTTACTTGTTGTTTTTAAATCTAATCTTAAAACTCACTTGTTCCTTTTAACTTTCCCCTAGGGTTTTTAGAATTACTATATTATAGTAATTTTAGTTACTTTTAACCTTCTATCATTTTATTTATCCTGTTTTAATGCTTTTAATTGCACGTTTTGTTTGTGTCTGATTGTTTTACCCTTTATATGAAGCACCTTGACATTTCTCTATACTTTAAAGTGCGCTATATAAATTAAATTCATTATTAATATTATTGTTGAGACGGAAGTTTATTTTGAAAAGATTATGTATGCATGTGATGAGTGGACACGTGTTGCTGGACATTCGTAGGAAAACGCACAAAAGATTAGGAATAACTTTAAGATATCGTGCGACTCGTTGTATGAGGATACAGTACATTGAGTAGTTACAGTTCCTTACCAGGAACACAGCACACCTGCAGCTGTTTAACCTGAGTATTTCACATCTTAAAGCCCTCAGTTTGCATGAATTATGTTCTCTGCTGCGTTGGGACCGTGGCTGGAAATTCAAGCCTCTACTTTACAACGAGAGGCTGCAGACAAATAAAGAGCAGAAGATGAGAAAGGTTCCACTGTAGGTTATAACATTTATTCTCCTCCATTGGAGCTGCTGAAACCTGTAGATTAATCAGGACTTGTTGTGTGTAGGTGTGCGAGTGTGTGCTGTGCATCGCACTGGGGTATAGTACAAAACACCGGGGGAGGTAAAATGCTGCGTTTGTTATCTGTCAGGGAGACAGGTGTTTTAGATTACTTCCAACACACACACACACACGCACACCCACCCACACACTCACACTCCCACGTACACACTCACACGCACACACTCGCCTGCACGCTTAGGGCCAAACAGAGATCCACCAAGACAACTAATCGATGGTCCAGAACCGAGGAGAGGAACGATGAGAAGAGGAAGGGTGAGGAGTAAGAGAGAGAGAAAGAAGAGGAGGAGGTGGAGAATGAATAAGAGAGCGAGAGAGAGAGAGAGAGAGAGAGACACAGAGAAAGAGAGAGACACAGAGAAAGAGAGGAGAGAGAGAGAGAGAGAGATATGCTAAGTGAGCCTTCCCAGGAAAGGCTTCTCATCAATCACAGAGTTGTTAGAATAACGGAGCCACCAGAACTCACATCATCAATCTGCACCACACCTCACTGGACCAGCCCCGCATAGAACACAATAGAACAGAATAGAATAGAATAGAATAGAATAGAATGGTTGCATCCAAAATGTTATACTAACATGCTATTTAGTATGTGAGATTTTTTAGTATGTCCGAAACCTTGGTATGAAACCAACAGTACGTGAATTGCATCCTATTTCCGGTGAAATATTACAGTATGCAAATGCTGGATACTACGGCGGCATAAATATCCCATAACGCAATGCAACAACGTTCATAACAGACAATGGTGGACAGCTCTGTAACGTCAATGACGCATCAATTTAAGTGTATGAATTCCACTTTGCTAGGCATAATATATAGTTTTTAAATTAGTTCAGACTTTATGATTCTCACAAATCATCGCTTGGTCACATGAGGTTGGTACAGGTTACCATGGTTACGCGTCTCCAACCGGCAAGGAGGCTCTCAGGAAGTGACGATGTGAATTACTGCTCAGTGCGTCCGAAAAGATACATACTACTGTTCATTCACACAAAAGTATGTTGAATGAATACACATATTGAATAAGTAGTGTATAGTACGGCTTCATCCGAAATCACATCACATCCAACACCCAATATGTGTTCTATCGTTCAACCTGCTTTTGTGTGAATAAACAGTAGTAAATGTATCTTCTCAGACACACTGAGCAGTAACATACCACGTCTCTTCCTGGGAGCCTCCTTGCTATTTGGAGACGTGTAACCACGGTAACCCGCGCCAACCTCATGTGACCAAAACGACGGTTTGTGAGAATCAAAGTCTGAATTAATTTAAAATATATACTACGCCTAACAAACTGAAATCGTATACTTACAGTTAAATTGAAGCACTATTGACGTTACAGAGCTGTCCGTCAACGTCTGCATTGTGGGATATTTATGGCGCTGTAGTGTCCAGCGTTGCCTACTGTAATATTTCACTAGAAATAGTATGCAATTCACGCACTATTGGTTTCATACTAAGGTTTTAGACATACTAAAAAATGTCACATAGTGTTTTAGCGTACTAAATCGCATGTTAGTATGGAAATTTGGACACAACATGTGATTTTGGACGGAGCCACAATAATAGCTCAGAACAGAACAGAACAGAATGCTACATCAGTGAAAGTGCCCTAGAAAGACTTTTAAACAACACACGTGGCTCTTGAGCTAACATGGCAACACACACATGCCTGAGCTGCAAGTGCACACCTATGAACAAACACACACTCACACAGACATGCATGGACACACACACACACACACACACACACACACACACACACACACACACACACACTCAGTTATAAGAGACCAGGGGGTGCTACAGTAGATGCAAAAAGGAGAGGCATGTTGGCATTTATGACAGCTGCTTGTCAAGACAGGAGGTTGCACACACACACACACACACACACACATATATACACAAACGCACACCTATGTACACGCACACATGCAGGGGCCTTGCTCTAGGTGTTAACGCAGGGGAACAGCTGAGAGCCTCTGTGGAACGCAGCGACCCCGACCACAACACCGGTGACCAGAGAGAGACAGAAAGACAACACGAGAGAAGTAGAAGCTTCTATTCCAGCCAATTCTGTGTGGATGTGTCACGAACAATACAATCTGAATCGGGTCTTTTCATGAGCTGAGGAGATTATATGGTCAATCTGAATGTCAGGACAAAAAAAAAGAATTTCATGAATAAAATATGGAGAGTCGTTCAAGCGATTCACGTTAAGCAAATTCTTTAATGTCAGCTAATTTTGAGAGTGGGCCGGAGAGAGTGAGCTGTCAGCTGCAGTTGAGGTGAAACAGGAAGGAAGTGTGAGACTGATGGGACCTTGGCCTCACGCTGCCTCTTGGCCACAGTCCTTTCCTGTGTTTGCTGGCCCAGAGCTTGGCCTCAGTAGAGCTCTGACAATCACAACTACCGCTGCTATTCCATATCTGAGATTGTGTCATTATAACAGACAAAACAGCAAAACACTCAGCTCCTTTACTGTCAGCTAAACTTAAGATAATTTCTTAAAAGCAGCACATCTTGGGTTGTCTTATCACAGGTTTTAGGCCGTGATCAGACAGAGCGTGTTCTAGCAGCCTGGGGCGGCTTTTTGTAATTGTTTTCAATGAGAGTGAAACGTTTTGGCCGCTGTTTTTGCGTTGCTGAGCACCTCGAATTGAAAATTATTCAACTCAGAGTGGAAAAGCGCTCGACGTCATTAGTGTGTTTTTTCTCATTGTGCTGACTTTTGCTGGATACCCAGAGCTTTATGACTTTACCAACCGCAGTAACCATGATCACAGCAGAAAACAGCAGGCCTGAAGGATGTTGCTAGATACCCGGAGCCATTTGTTTATGAGTTTACCAACATTAGTTACCATGATCTGAACAGAAAATTGCAGGAGGCAAATTAGTGCGGTACTTGAGATTTTGGGTAAGTTGTTTTCATTCATTTAAACTGTAGTATTAACTATTTGGATCATGTACAGTTCATGGTTTGTAATAAGGTAACGTTAGCATTAGGGCTGACCCAAAATGCTTCAAAGCTTCGAAGACCGTTGCCATGGTATTTGACCTCTACATCAGTATTCGAACGCTTTGTTTTTTTATTTGTTATTTTTTATATATAGCAATGTGTGTATGTAATAATAATGTGTAAATCCCCAAATAGTCCATGAAATAAGGAATAATCCCACAACATCGTTCATTATTCATATTCAACATTCATTATCATTAGTTATTCTCAGACTGATATCGCCGTTTGTTGTGTTTAGAAGTGTGTGTGTGTGTATGTGTGTGTGTGTGTGTGTGTGTGTGTGTGCAGTAGTGTGGCAGCTCACTGAAACAGTGGAGATGGAGACAAACAGACATGTCAGCCTTCTGCGCCGCACTGCGTCACGAAGCTTCGGATACCTTCGAATATTTCCCATTGAAGCTTTGAAGCCCAAAAAAGATATTTGGGACAGCCCTAGTTAACACTCATTTAGTGGTTTCCTGGCAACATATAAAATAAAAAGACGCAGCAAACTTAAAAAAAACGCTGTGTCTGATCGGGCAACAAAAAGGTGCGAAAAGTGTACTGCGCCTTGTGTTTTCCACCTGCCAAACGAGCTCTGTGCGATCAGGGCTTTAGAGAGGATGGAACATGTTAAACACACAACAGAAAGACTAATTCCTGTGAGCTTTTTAGTGGTGTGATTGTGCTGCAAGATTTTAGTCAGGAAAAGTGAGAGTCAAGCAGCTGGCATCCTGACCAGTTGGCAAACTATGGGCGATGATGATGAGAGCTTCTGGCTCTCGAAACTTGCTCTTAAATTTCTATGAAACAGAGAAGACGTTGGGTACAGGAAGAGCTCAAACTGATGCCTTAATGAAGGGAAATCTTCGGTGAGATTTTGCCTATTTCAAAAAAAGCGTGTTGGCAATGAGTAAAGCGAAACCTGCGGGCCGTCTTTGCAAGGCTGCAGGAAGGTGACACCCAACAAGATAATCTTTTGTTTATAGGAGGCGTCTCACCGAAGAGCGCCTCGCAGGCTGGTTTGAATTCATTTGTGTCTGAGGGGTGAGTGAACCTCACACTCCCTTTCCCCTCTCACCCAGACAGCCTCATAACTCACGCCTGGCACAGGGATGGCAGGAAGTTGGCACTGTGATAAAATACGGGAAACAATGCCTTACCCAGGCATCTAGCTGCTAAACCTTGATATCACTACACCTCCCACTCACTCACTCGCTCTCTCTCTCTCCCTCCCACACACTCACACACGCTGACACAAATAGAGCTGTGGCGGAGTTATTATGTGTGACATGTCAACGCAAGAAAAAAAGATGCTATTAAAATAAGAGTGCAATCTGTTTTTAGTTTCGGCAGAGTAAACTTTTTCAGGAATACGATTCTGTGTTTCAGGGTTTGGATCTTGGATTTGTGCCACATCCTGAAGAAAAAGAAGAAACCCCTCAAAACTTGAAGAAAAATGAGCTTTTGATGTACTACGTCTACCCAATCTTGTCTCCTAGAAATTATTTTTATATACTACTAAACCGTTTTTGTTTTTTTACTTCAGTATCAACGTTTTTGTGACTTGCAAAATACGTTAAAATAGTTCCTTATTATGTTAATAGAAAATGTGATCCGGAGTTTCTGGTGAACGTGCATGATTTTGCCTGACTTTGTGCAGAATCCAACCCGGTGGCACCGATGACAGGCATTAAGAATAACTATATAGAAATATCTTCTCGCTGATGGCCTTGTTTGCGTATGTAGGTCACATAGAGGCATCAGCATTAAATTGAGACTGTTTCATAATCTGTTAAAAGTTCTTCACAGTAACTTTAACATATATTTACATCAAACTAGTTAGGTCAGTTTGTATTTAACAGAGATGAAGATTTAACTTCTTACGTGTACATCTGTTTATAATTGAGTGTGCTGCTCAGTTTCAATTTAGGATTTGTGTGGCTATAGCGTATGTGAGTGATTGCATGTCAGTGTTGCCAGTGTTGATGTGGCCATGGTACCCATTATCAATGGACCCATAAGACCATCTATGAATAGAGTCATTGAGGAACTCCTGCATCCTACTTTGTTTGCACCACAGCTCCAGGTCTCTAGCCTCGTACCTGTATGTACTCTCTGTTGCTGTCTTCATTGGGCGTCCATCCGTTGTCATGGTAATTGAGTCGGGCCTGTCGTGGCAGCCAGTGTTCATCGTAGAAACTTGACGAGGCGGTGATCTGGTCATCTGTGATCTTTCCCGACTCCAGACCGAACGCATTACTACAGTGGAACGCTACAAGACAATAGGAGAGGGGAAGAGGAAGAGATTTACACCAAATATTCTAACTTTTATTTCATTTAAAAATATAAAAAATGAAATTAAAACTTACTCTCACTGACTTCCTTGTGCGTCATGTTGTATCGAGCTGAGAAGCCATCTTTAGCCACGGCCATGTCCGTGTGGAAGGACAGAGAGAGGATCCCGGTAGATGATTGGATCTCAGGAGGCACCCTGGTCCCACAGTATCGACCAATCAGAGGGCCCACTGTCGATCACACAACATCGGATTAGCCATCAGTCTGTTCAATTTCTGTCCGCAACTTAAATATATGCTGGTTTATTTGTGTCCCTCGTGATGTGCTGGTCACACAAGATGTTACAATGATCTCATTCATCCAGGTGTCAAGATGATTCATTAATATTTTCATTCCTTTATCAATCCCTTTATCCCGTAATCCTCACATGTCTGTCTCTATCCTCTGCTACTTGCATTGTTGTTTCCCGTCTTCCATTATCTCTATCACTCCTTCCTCCGCTGACATCTGCTCATCACTCCACCCTCTCATGTCATCACCTCTCCTCCCTCCATCTATCAACTCTATCACTGGTTTTACTATGTGTACTATATATATACATGTGTGTGTAAATCCCAGGATCTAAGTGATTCCTCTACTGTCCTCTTCTCTAATACCACAACTTGTACATGTCAACACAAACAGATGAGTGTGATTTAGAGCCCCAGGGTGTGTGTGCATGTGTGCGTGTGTTGATTCATCCTGCTCCTCCATGACTCCTCTCTCTCACACACACACACACAGATACTGTACACACTCTGGGAGGCTTGTGGAGGAGGAAGAGGAAGAAAATAGCAGCCAATCGATCAGCGCTATTGATTTTTTTTCTCTTCCCTTTTGGGATTGGTGGATATTTGAAATAGGGCTCTAGAGCAAATAACGGTAATAACTCTTTTCTTGATGGTGGGGGTGAAAGGAGGAGAAAGGCAAAAAAGAGGAAGAGGGAGGGAATCTAAAATCCACAAGAGATGATTTCTATAAATAAATGACCCATGTTTGCATAAAATTTGGGTCCAGCGAATTGAATATATATTTTTTTTTGGAAGATTTAATATTTAATATTTCTGGCTCGCAGGCAAAAATGGTCTCATTTCTCTTTCTTCCTCTTTGTTTATGAATTTAATTTCAGCAGAGTATAAACTTGACAGAAGGCACATTTGTCCCTTGCCTGACCCCTGAAAACAGATACAGTACTGTATGTGGTAGCACACACACACACACACACACACACACACACACACACACACACACACACACACACACACACACACACACACACACACACACACACACACACACAGATACCAATGCCATGCCATAGAGGGGAATGAGAGCAAGCAATACAATCATACTCATACCAGCCCGGTCACATTAATTAGTGAATGAATGACAGTAATTTGCAAATGATTTCACGTGCAATAAGAATGCCATTCTTGCCATCCGGTGTTTTAAGTGTTCGTGTCCCAAAGTGTTGTTGCGTTATTTGTAAGTAACTTTAGTGACGTGTTTTCCGTATTTCTGTTACGTTGTTTCCGTACTTTTTTACTTATTTTTTATGTACTTATTTTAAGCCAAACCATAATGACTTTCATAAACGAGTGAGTGAGTGCACATGCGCGGACCGCAGTTGCTCCTGCTCGTTTTCTTATTTTATGCAACTTTTAGCTTTCTTCTTTATCTTCTTTTTTCAATTTGTTTCCTAGCAACTAACTTAAGCTGCACCCTCCCTAAACATGCTGGTAAAGAGACTTTTGGTCTGTTTTTTCTAACTGTGCAATACTGCTATTAATACTGCATTTATACTGTGCATTTCAAGAAATAATCGTATTTATACCATTCTGGCATTTATATTAACACACTTAATAGATCACACATTTTGTATTTACTTATTCGCACTGCGGTTAATTTTTATATATTGTGTCATAATATTTGTACATATTTCACATATCCTATTTTCTTATCTTTTTAAATGTAATGCTTACTTATATTTCTTTAAATATGTTATGTTTGTACTGTAGCATTATGTACATAATCTACATGTTAAATACTCCTTTATTTCTATTTTCTGACATTTCTTTATGTTAATAAAAGAGCAACTGTAATGCCCCAATTTCCTCCCGGGGATCAAAAAGCCTAAAATGCATCCTCGTGACGCGCATAATGTCCTTGTAATGTTGTGTGCTATTTATATGCCTTTCCACGAGATCGGGTTGCTCATACACATACATGGAAGGAAATGCAAAAACACACACACACAAAACAACCATTAACACTTGAACCTCAATAAGAAACCATGGCCATGCTCTGTCCTTGCTCTTTCTCATCCTCTCTTCCTGCTCAGGACTCTGCTCTCCTGCAACGGGTGAACTAAGTCCTTCACCTCTGAATCTCATCCTGTATATTTCCTTCCCTTTCAACCTCCTCCCACTTCATTCCACTTTGCTTCCTTTACTTTCATCCTGCCATCCTTCTCATAGTCTCTCTCAGAGCAGAGGCCTTTCATCCTCTCTTTCTCTTCCATCCCTCTCTCTTTTTGCCTTTCTGGTTATCTTCATTTTTTTTTTTTACTCTCAACTTTGCGTAACCTCTCTTGTCTTCTATTTAATCTCCTGGAAATGAGTAAAGATGTTGTGGCTTTTCTCCTTTAATCGCCCTATTCTCTTTGTACCATCTCTCGGACTTGTCTTCTCTCCTCAGGCTGAATTCATATTTACAGTAAAGTTATTCATAAGAAGGAAAGCACCAATATTTGCTCTCCTTAATACTCTCTTAATACTGTCTTTTAATACCAGTCTTTGCTGGGTAAGTTCTAAATACTTTACAAGATATATTTAAAGAGGACCTTTTGTGCTTTTGTGCTTTTCCCTTGCTTTTAGTGTGTTATATAGTTTTTTGTGCATGGAAAAGGTCTGCAAAGTTACAAAGCCCAAAATCCACTGAAACTCTGCTCCTGAACTGCCTGAAACGCCTTGTTTGAAGTCCCGCTTTTTCTTTTGTAACGTGATGATGTCACCAAGTAACACACTTTGTCAAGCGGCTAATTTGGCCCCAAACTCCCAAAGGAGCTCGAACAGAACATTTCAGACAGAGGGTGAAAAGAGGTGCTGCAGCACAGCCGGTATGAGAAAAATAAAGCATTTTTTGAACATTGAAGCATGCAAACCCAAAATGCAGGTATGCACCTAAAAATTAGCATAATAGGTCTTCTTAAATAATAAAGCAATTAGAAAAGTATCCAGTCAAAATTGTCCAATTTGAAAAACTAAAAACAACATAGAAATAATAAGTATCACACAACAAACTACAAAAAAGGATCAAAACTAAAATAGAAAAGTATAAAATACTGCAGGAAAGATTTATTTTCCAAGACGAATCTTCCTCCTCTTCCATTCCAACTTGCTGAACTCCCTTCAAATCCTCCTGTTTCTCTTTTCTCCCAGTGCTCTCCTGGCCTTCATTTATTCATCTCAACTTCTCCTGTCTTTGTTCTAGTCTTCCCAGCGAGTGGAAGACCTTTCCCTGCCCTTCCACCGATCTTCTTTTTCTCTCTACCTGTTCCATCTCTTGAAACCAGATCCAAGGTCTCTGCGCCTTACATTTGTCCTTCTCAACTCTTCCAGTCCTTCTAGGAGCGAGACCAGAAATATCCTAGCCCTCTACCGCTCCTCCTCTCACCTCCCCTCTTTCCTCCCTCCTCTCAGCAACTCCTATTTTATTTTCCCCTTGAAACGTTATGTTGTTTCTCCACAGTGGGTGCCAGCATCCTGCCTGTGAGCTTAGCTTTCATCTACCAACGCACAGCTACTAAAATAGTTGCTACTCCACCTCAGTCAATAATGATGTAGGCAGGGCAGAATACGCACCATTTTAACTTTGCCTCTTTTTAGTATTGACTCTGAAATGGTTGAATTATTGTTTCAAATCACCAACAGCATCTTTGTCATTGAACCGTGATCATCATCATGATCCATAAACACATCCAGTTGATGAACGTCTCACCTCCTGGGAGCCCGTCCCACACCTCCAGCCAGTCGTACTTGCAGTCCCCCTCTCCGCCCGGCAGGGGGTCGTTCTCCAAGTCGAAGGTGAGGAAGGTGAGGGTCACGTCCATGCTGGGGGGCACGATAATGATGAAGGAGCACTCCAGGTTGTGGGGGTATTTGTCAGGAAAGCCCGGGGACTCGATGAGACCCGAGGAACTGGTGAAGTTACGGGAACAGTCTGAACCTGGAGTGAAGACACAGATACAAGATGTAGATTGAGAGACATAGAAAATGTATATTTATAGCAGTCTGACACTACAGACTGTGATTATACTTCAAACTAATGATCAGGGCAGAAACTGAAGGGAGGTGCTTTAAAACTGAACTCTGTCTGGCTTTGTGAGATTACTCACTCTGACTCCACATTATGTACTATAAATGCAGTTAATGTAGTTGTTGGAAAACATGTAAAAGATGTATTTAGAGCACAGTTAGGTCTTAACTCATGTGCTGAAGTAACAGTAGTTTTATGTAGATGTAAATCTTGTGAGTAGAAATCCCACCCAAGAGGGATGTAACCTCAAAATGGCCACAAAGGGAATGAGATTAATTGATATATAAGCCTTGAGTTCGGCATTTTGGCCGTCACCATCTTGTTTTTTTGCAACCAGCAGTGACACGAGAGGGTGGAACTAAGTACAACCAAACGCTGACACTTACAGGCAATCAAAAAGGTTCAAATTCATTTTTAATGAGTTGGAAACACACAGTGAAAGGGTTTAAGTTGTAAGACGAAAACACGGACAACGCCGTGTTAGTGACCTGTCAATCACAAGGTAGCCACGCCCTAAAGCATCCCCTGCTTTACGGTCTATTTGACTCTGAATGAGACCATAATTTACTAAATGAACATCATGCTGTATTGAAGAAGATTTGAAACTAGTGATTGAGACCATAAACTCATGTTTACAATGTTTACTGAGGTAATAAATCAAGAGAGAAGTAGGCTCATTTTTCTCATAAACTTCTATACAATCAGACTTCTTTTTGCAACCAGAGGAGTCGCCCCCTGCTGGCTGTTAGTAAGAAAGCAAGTTGCATGCACTTCAGCATTGGCTTCACTTTCCACAAAGTGGATTTTTGCATGCAACTTGCCCACTGATTTTAACCAGAAGGCATTTGAAGCGCTAAACCAGTAACCTATTTACACTGTGTAATCTGTAAAGACTAAGATAAAGCAGAGTGTGAGCGAGAGAGCAACACTATAGAGGACTGATTGCCAGAAAGCCCAAGTCTGGGTGTCCATAACAGACAAATGGATTTGAGCAAGACGCTGTATCCCCACCAGCTCCTGGGAAAATGCAGGGGCAACCTCAAAAGAGACATTGCTCTTTGAGTATTAACACAGAGATTGAGGAATTCAAGTGAGACAGAAGGAAACAAATAAAGATAGAGAAAGAGAAGAAGAAAACCAGTGGGAAATCAAATTGAGCAAGGGGAGAGAGAGATAAGAACAAAGAAGGAAATAAAGATGTGGAAAAAGATGTAAACAGGAGCGAGAAGGGCGGATGTAGAATATGTTGACAGTATCACGGTTGGGCGGTCTGACAGTTATGAGAAGCTTTAGATATCATCATACGTGCACAAACACACAGACAGACACACACACACACACACACACACACACACACACACACCGTGATCTGGGGGTAATCTGGGGCTCTTCATTTCTGAATGACTGTAATACCCTCTCTATTAATACTCACACACGTTATGGAGTGGATGGGGTCGCACCAACTGGACCATTATTCCAGTCCGCCCAGCCATGTATGACCAAACACCCAGACTGTCTAAGCCTCTTATGGTAACCCATTTCTCTGCAGTCTGTGCGAGTGTCTGCTATTGTGCTGCCTTGCGTGCGTGCTTGCATGAGTAAATGAAGAGCAAGTGGGTGAGAGACACATTAAGAGAGAGTGAGTGTATCCTGGCATGCAAAGTGCATTTAAACATGAGTGTGTCCATGTACAGTTATGTGAGGTTGTAACAATCAGTCTGCATCAGACATATCTCAGCTCCAGTCTTCATCTGTCTCATGTGTGTTGGACTGAACAGATGCGCATTGATTTTAATCAATACAGCTGTCTGCTTTGGCTGCTTAACAGCTTCCACTTTGTGCTCATAACTGTGACCAAAAGTGTCTTTTTAGGCTTTATATGTATTTTACATATGTATTGGGCTTTGAGTGCTGCCAATAACGAAATTGATCCACAACTAAAATGGCTAGTTATGCCAGAGAATTCAATGGAAACAGGTGGTTACACCAGAAAACAATTTCTAATAGGCTAAGTCTGTGTAATGATAGTCTGTAGAAGTCCACGTAGGTAGGAGATCGGGGTGGATGGGTCCAACAAACACAGGACTTTCACCTAGGAGGCCATTGTTCGTGTCCCGTTTGAAACTAAAAGTCAACATTCACTTATTTTAATTTACATCTGTAGCTTAATAACATACTAAAAGTAGTAATTTCAAGCCAAACCACGATGTGTTTTTTTTTTACTAAACCTAACCAAGTACTTTTGTTGCGTTTTTTTGTTTTCTTTTGTTTCAATTTACAACATTAACCACGTGTTTAAAACTGTTTAAAACTGCGTCTGTAAGCCGGGAGAAAATACATTTCCCTTGAAACTTAATTGAGAATGCAGTTTATTTGTATGGAAACTTAATTTGTAGGAGACAGGGTTGAACCAGGAATATTGATGTTGTGTTTCCTGTCTCTCCACCCTTCCTTTTCTTTTACTTTCATTTCAAATCAACTTAATTGTGGAATACTGATCCTGCACGGCAGCAGCCTGGGGGAATATTTGCCAAAATCTCATACATGGCTATTTTATAGTTTTAATTGCAGAAATTGAAATGCAACAAATACATTTTCCCAATTTTGTTTTGTTTGAATACCTCCCGCACGTCTACATGTGATCCTCCATTCTATTGCATCTATTTTTAGTGCGACAGAGATTGTCTGTTTGTCTTGATAAATCTCTGCTTGTCTGTTTTTCTGTCCCACTTCCCGGTCTGAGTAGCTTGTTATCGTGACCTTCTCCCTCATGCAATGATCTCACATACAAGCAAAAACACACACACACACACACACACACACACACACACACACACACACACAGAGACACACGCAGACACACACACACACACACACACACACACACACACAGACAGAGACACACGCAGACACACACACACACTGTCTCTCACTGGGTTCCCCCTGCGTCTGGCCCCCCTGCAGAGTCAGTCGCTGGATAGCGCCGGTCTCCGAGACTACGAGCATGTGTGTGTGTGTGTGTGTGTGTGTGTACGTGTGTGTGTGTGTGTGTGTGTGGAGTGAACGCCTGACCAGTTCTGTTGCCGGCAGCAGTTTTATTCCCTTCTCATTACTTCATGTTCATGAACATCGCAAAAACACTCGTGCCCTCCTTTCTCCCGTCCGGTCTGTCCCTTCTCCACATCTTCTCTCATGTCTCCACCTTGTCCCTCCTCTTGGCTATTTTTAAACTAAAACCCAAAAAGGAACGGATTTCAAATTTGCTTAAAATATTCCAAACGGCTTGCAGTCTCCTCTGTATTAAATCTACGTACATCTGTCGGGTTTTTTTAAACGACTTTTGTCCCGCTCAACTTCTCTCCTCATTCATTTCTCCTTCCTCTTTTTAAACTGCGAATCCCCCACTGCCCTCCTTTTCTTTCCTGATCTTTCTTACCCTCTTCTCTCCTGCTGTTCTTTTTTTACAGTCGTCCCATGCATCTTTTCATCTTCCACCGCTCCATCATTCCCTTCCCTCCCACTGTCTCATTTCCTATTCTTTTCTCCTCACTTCCCATCTGTTTGAATTGGACGAGTGTGAAAGAAACACGTGTTTCACTATGGGGTAAGGTTAGAGGAAGTGTGTGAGTGTGTGTTGCTAGGTAGATCTGGCGCTGGTGCTTATGGCTCACTGATCTCGGGGAGACGGGACGAGGTCTGTCAGTGCATGTGTGTGTGTGTGTGTGTGTGTGTGTGTTTGTATGGCGAGCTGGCATGCAAACACTTTCATTCATCTAAATTGTGTTTATTTCCTATAAAAATGTGTGTGTGGTAAGCTGGCATGCAGACATCTACTTTCATTCAAACCGTCTGTCATGCCAATGGGCTATTAGTCGGATCAAACCCACAATTATTCCCTCCTTCCCTCCACCGAGCTCTAACGCGCACACACACACACATTTGTGCACATGCAGAGGTGACTTAACACACACATACACACACCGCAGGCCCACACACAGCTCCACGGTTCCTGTAAAACCACAGCTTGGTTTTTCCATATGTATGGTTAGATTCCAGGCTCGTGGTGCTGAAAGTCCTCTGACGGTACATTTCAGCTACTGTCACTGAAGCGCAGCAGGGATTTACCTCCACGATAAACTCCTAAATTACCACTGACACATGAAATTAAACTGTCAAAAGACAACCACCCTGATGTAATTTGCTAAAAGCTCCAACCATAGACTGTACATAAGAAGTGGATGTAGTCACCATGACGTCACCCAGTGGTTTGTGGACTGCCGTTTTGAAGCCTTGAGTTTGGTATTTTGGCGTTACCATGTTGTTGTTTTTTTTGCAACCAGAAGTGACACGATAGGACGGAGCTAAGTACAAACGAACGCTAAATAAGACATTTTTAGGCGACCGAAAAGGTTATAATTAACTTTCATGAACTGAAAACACACTTTGAAAGGGTTAAACTTCTAAGACAAAAAAAACACAGACAACTCCCTGTCAAGGTAGCCACGCCCTAAAGCATCCCCTGCTTTATGGTCTATTTGACTATAAATGGGAGTGCTGTACTGAAGAAGACCTGAAACTGGAGATTGAGACCATAAACTCATGTTTACAATGTTTACTGAGGTAATAAATCAAGGTAGAAGTAGGCTCATTTTCTCATAGACTTCTATACAATCAGACTTCTTTTTGCAACCAGAGCAGTCGCCCCCTGCTGGCTATTAGAAAGAATGCAAGTTTAAGACACTTCCGCATTGGCTTCACTCCTCAGTCCCGGAGGTAGCCCTCTGGCTCCAACCCCGCATCACTTTGATGATATAAATCAGGGACACACTTTCTCTGTCTGCGATAAGGCAAACACTGTCTGCTTCATCCTAATATTTACAAACAAACCAATCTAAACAAATCTTTTCCAACAAAAAGAAAACATCTGTCCTGTTATTCCCTTCACAAAATCTCCATCAGTAGGTAGCAGAGTGAAAAACATCCTATAAAGAGTGAAAGCCAACAATCTGCAGCGCTGCATCACGTACATGATCACATCTCTATTCCATGTTCAGGTTTGTTGTGCATTCATATCCTACCTCTGCTGTTTGCTACATCAGCCCTACCACAGAGCACCTTTCGCTCCTCAGTGGGTCAGATCTGGATCCACTTTCCTCAATGAAAGCCAGAGGAAGGAGGAGCGAGCGATCTGATTGGTTAGGCGGTGTAATAAACTGGCTTGATGGGTAGTCGGACAGAGGCAGAGAGGAAGTGCCTGAAGGTGTTTGGCAGAATGTAAACAACAGCAGTTATTGGAAGGATTGTCACGATAGCTTCCACATTACACCGCCTGAGGAGTGCGTGGGTGTGTGTGTGTGTGTGTGTGTGTGTGTGTGTGTGTGTGTGTGTGTGTGTGTGTGTGTGTGTGTGTGTGAAATCTGTTCACACAGATGCACTATGGGAACTCACTCCTCATTTAGGTCAAAATCTGGTCCCGTTAAAATTTAAAGTTTGTTTTTTGGTTCGAGTTAACTTTAAGGATTGGGGTTAGACATGCAGCGTCTGTGGTTAAAGGAATACTTCACCCACACAATGACCATTTATATATCAATTACTCACCTGGTGTTACCTTGGATTCTTGAAGAAAACTTTGTTTTTCTCGCATGCCTCAACGGGGAACGAAGAATCAAACATGGAAAAAAGTCTTTGGCATAAACAATCCCACGCTTCCGCAGGTGCTCTACTTGTCCATGTGAGTCTGGCTCCCATTTACTTCAATTCATTAAGACTTTTCTCTGTTTTTTGATTCTCCGTTCACAGTGGAGACATGCAAGTAAAACGTTTTCTTCAAGAATTCAAGGTAACACGGGGTGAGTGAGTAACTGATATACAAATGGTCATTTTGTGGGTGAAGTATTCCTTTAAGGTTATAAATGTCTATGGAATGAATGTAAGTCGATGAAATCTCCTCCGAAGTGACAATAATAGGTAAATGTGTTTGTGTGCGAGTGAGTTACCATTTGCGTGCAGACATGCAGGCTGGCGTGCATTTGTGAGTAACCGTCCAGCCTGCATCAGTGCATTCATATGTGCGTGTGTGGGTGTGTGTGTCTGGAGAGTTCTAGGTCACAATAACAGCTGGGGGCGCATTGCCTAGACAGTGAACGTAGATTGGTCGCCACACTCCGGTGTCTGTGTTCCTATTGGCTGGAATTTTACTACAGTATCCATAGTGACAGAGCCGTAAACAAAAACAAGTGTGGCGTGTGTACATGTTTTTGTGTTTCAAGTATTTTGTGTGTTTGTCCAAGGCCTTTATTTTCTGCTACTTTTTAAATGGCAGATAATAGTGTTTCTGTATATTTATGTGAGCCCGTCTCCAGACTGATTAGACTGTTAATCTTTGAGGGGTAGAGTAATTAGGACACCCAGAGAGCGGGGAACAATGACCTCCAACATGCACGCACATTGACACATAAACCTTCTCATTACACCAAAACATGCAAACGTTTGTTTCCTGTACCAATAAAATGCTCTCGCTCCGTAAACAAGGCCTACAGTAATAATGGTTCCAGTAACAGTTTTAAGAGAGGGTCAAGTGAGTCCCACATAATGATTATACAAATAAATTAGTAATTAAACTACTGATTGTTTGCACCCCATATTATATTTTTCATGTTTTAATGTTCAAAAAGAAGCTAATAATTTCCAATATTCTCAGAGATAGATGCTCAGCCATGGTTGGTGTGAAACAGCTTTTAGGTTGAACAGAAATAGAGCGTGCAGGTGTAGCACTGATAGATACATGTTTAGACAGTTAACCGTGAGGCTATACAGCATGTATAACACACACATACACCCTGACACACACACAAAATCCAGTCACCCACGTAACCAGACGTTGTGCTGCACCTTCCAGGATAACAAGATCTTGTTAGCAGTATGGCAACAGCTTGAATGTTCCAAATGGCTCCATTATTACTGCCAGGGACGGCTCAAAAACACAAAAATACACACATACATACAAACAGAGACACACTAGAGGAAGTCCACTATATGCTAATGTTTCATTTAGCAATCGAAGCAGCTGTCCTTACAAACTGAGATCATGTCTGTATGTATTTAGTGGTAACCTTTGTATAAATAGAGACCGTACAACCAAGAAAAACTAGTCATTTCAGCAAAACAACAAC
>CAKAOI010035297.1:0-51945 GCA_916701655.1 Sebastiscus albofasciatus | reverse complement strand
TTTTTTTTAATCCATCCTTTAGGGCAAAGGAAATCATTTCATTTGCTTTTATCACTTGCCAGCATGTTGAGTTAGCAATAAAACAGCTGTTATTACAAAAAATGGCGACGAACATGAATTGTGTTCCTGCTGAGCCGAAGAATTTCAATGTGTCTGTCTGTTATAAAATGCAAGATAGACAAAACTCCCATCTGTTTAAAAGGTCAACAAACATAATGATAGGTTCATATGAGCCTCTTCTACAGCATCTATTCTACAGCATCATCTCCTCTTTGTTTGCAAACTGACTCTCCTCTTGTAACACTTTAGCTCCATCTAGTGGACAAAACACACAGGTGCAAACAAAATACAGCGCACACAACCTCATCACTGACTGTGGTCTCTTTACTTTATTTCACTTTGTTTCATGGCAATAAAGCATAGGAAATAGAAAATATAAGTAAAAGTGCTAATACTACTTTTTAAATAAATAACTTTTGCATAATTTAATGAATAAAAAAATAGGTTTTGTATGTAAAATCAGTGGGGTAAAGTAAAAGAAGCAATACCACACTGTGAAAATACTCCATTACAAGTACAAGTCTGAATTCTCCTGAAAGTAAAAGTACTGTCAAGCAATTAACTGTTATATACGATATCATTGTCATAATAATATCATCATTATCGCTGATAATTCATCTTAAACTTTGTATGTAAAATCTTAATCCGCAATATAACAAGTACCTAATAATAACAAAAAATGTAATGGAGTAAAAAGTATAAAGTAGAATAGTATGGAAATGCTCAATTAAAGTACAAGTAGCTGAGATTTGTATTTAAACGTTTGAGTAAATGTTGGGTCTGATGCTGAAATGTTGTATCAAGTAAAAGTATATAGTAGAATAAAGTGCAAATACATCAAAAGTAGGCCTATTTGAGTAAACATACTCAGTTATGTTGCACCACTGTAATAAATAAACAAATAAATAAGTACACAAACATACAAAGACACAACCACCCTGGTACTGTAATGTAATCTGGTTCTGCTTTTACTCCCTCGAAAAATACAACTAAAATAAACAATAACAAATAAATGAATGAATTACAAATGAGTACCAAGGCAGCAGAGCCCATAGGGTGATAATAAACTTAATTTAGGCAACTGTAACTTTCAAATTAAAGTTAAGTGATTTATAGTCAGTAAAGAACAAAGATAATATCACAAATAAAAGAGTAGTGTTGACGTTTGGAATAAGCAGGAATGGGTCGATGGATATTTCGTTTACCTGGCTACGCTGATTTCTAGAAGCAGAAAACAATCAATATTTGTGCATTAAATCACGTCAGCTTCAGTCCTTGAGCGCGGTCAGCTGAAAGATGGACTGTGACCTCAGATAAAAGTGATTATGCAACACAGCTAGAGGCTACTCTTCCCGTACCATTAGTGCTACTCCTCTTTCTAAACAAGGACTCTAGTCTGATGCTCCTTCATGCTCTGATTAACTGTGCAGTGTTGCTGTGTTTCAGTGATGATGGGAATATAGTGAAATATGGTTACTGGGCCTTAAAACCGAGCTGCTGATACAACTGTATAGTGCAACAAGTGATGAGTCAGTGTACTACTCATGCTCTGCTACAGTTGCATATAGTGAATGTGTAATAAAATGTTGTGAAATCATGTGTCAAATCATGATGTCAGGTTCTTAAGAATCCTCCGTAAACCTCAAACCATGTTTTAGAGATCTGTCATCACGTTATCAGTTTGTTTGCTCTCCAGGGAAACATCCAGTACTTCTTTAAGAAGGCACCCATTATGAATATAAATACTGAACATCAGAATTATCCGAAATGCTAAATTTGTGGCAGATCTGTTGTATTGGATTACATTAAATTGTACCTCATTACGCGGCCATGGAGAGTAAATACAGTGAAGTAAAATGTACAATGAAATAAAACTGCCCCAAAATTGTACTTATATATAGTACTTGAGTAAATGTGAATGTACCGTGGCCCTTATAATGCATGACTTGTCATTAAAGGAACAGTGTGTAAGATTTCAGGGGATCTATTAGCAGAAATGGAATATAACATTCATAACTATGTTTTCATTAGTGTATAATCACCTGAAACTAAGAATCAAGGTGTTTTCAATAGCTTAGAATGAACCCTTCATATCTACATAGGGAGCGGGTCCTCTTCACTGAGTCCGCCTTTTTGCTCCACCATGTTTCTACAGTAGCCCAGAACGGACAAACCAAACACTGGCTCTAGAGAGGGACTTTCACGTGTTTACATTACCTGAAGGCCACCGTAGTTCTCTGACATGCGACAACTGTGGTAACGTGAGACGCAGAGTGCAAAATCGTGACACCACCAGTGGGCAACCTTGGGGTCTGAAAAACAAAGCCAATGCAGAAGTGCCTTAAACTTGCATTCTTTTGAATAGCCAACAGAAGTCTATGAGGCTATCAGAAAATGAGCCTACCTCTCACTTGATTTATTACCTCAGTAAACATTGTAAACATGAGTTTATGGTCTCAATCACTAGTTTCAAGTCTTCTTCAATACAGCATGATGTTCATTTAGTAAATTATGGTCCCATTTAGAGTCAAATAGACGATAAAGCAGGGTATGCTTTAGGGCGTGGCTACCTTGTGATTGACAGGTCGCTACCACGGCGTTGTCTAGACTAAGAAGGCAACGGCCAAAATGCCGAACTCGAGGCTTCAACGGCAGTCTACAAACTAATGGATGTTGTCACAGTGACTACGCCCACTTCTTAGTTTATGGTTACCGCCAGCCGCCGTCTGACCTCCGTGGCTCGTAAAGTAGTGTTATTATGGTAAGGATGGCCTCTGAGTGAGGTTACGGCATTACTACAGTTTTGCATTCAGAGGCCATCGTTACCACAGTCTTGGAAAGAGAGGAGTAAGCGGAGGGGTACTCAGTTGGTTGCGATCTGCAACTACACCACTAGATGCCGCCTAATCCTACACACTGCACCTTTAAAGGTGCTATTGGCTAGATATCGCATTCTCCCGTTCCATTGCATTTACTTCACAACAAGTGGTTGCCAGTATGTTGGGCAACCTGCATATTTTATGGTCGAATGGAGTGAGACTTAAGATACCAATGTTGTTATACTATTGTCTCACAAGCCTTGTTAGAAGTGGGAACCAAACGTCAGATATCTTCCACAGAGATAAACAAAATTTATTTTTAATATATTTTAAATATTTTAAAATGCTTATTTCACAATAATTTTTTTTAGGAAAGCCATAGTTTTATCCAGCACCTTTCTAAAAGCTCTGTGGAAGTATTTTTTTATTTTCTACATAAAAATGTTATTAATAAGATCTTTAATGTGTCAATTATTCAACGATCAGAGAGATTTGGTTGTTCTAATCAGTGCCTTATTAAAGGGACTGTTTATAACTCCTTACATGTATAAATCCATCCGGGTCATTGTCCCGTGCGCGCTTGTGTGTAGCTACGCTGTTCAGACTCAGATTCCAACACAAACTACACGGAAGCACCAAAAACCGCAAAGTTATATCTAGTGAAGCCAAACACAATGCAAAACAGTGTTGGCCACGGCCGGAGGACGCGGGGGAGACCGTAGCTCCTCTGCCTGCCTGCCTGCCTTCACTCAGCTCGCTCCACCTCACGTGCATGCACGCACACTACACACTGCAGAAGACTTCGTAGCTCTGAGAATATCTAGTGAATGTACAGTGGACGTTTGCGCAGGAATAACTGCTGCAGCTCCTCCAGACTAACAGAGGTTTCCCGTGTCTTGTGGAGTGACGGGGCTCCGCAGCGAGAAACGTTATCGTCTCCGACCGGGTGCCGGTGTCTTCCCTGTTCTCTCCGGCCGCGGTCAGCTAACATTACTGCCAAACAGGTGAACTATAAAGTGATATTGTGGTTTTAGCCTTTGTGACTTTCGTTGACTTAACGGCCACAGGTGTCACTGTTAACAAGCATTTCTGATTCTTACAAACAGTCCCTTTAACTGATCTAATTTATAAAGCATTATTAAAATATTTTTTTTTTGCTTTAATTAAGTGATTAGTTACTTAAATAAAACCCTTTTGGATGTTGACAACATAAGATTCTTTCTTTTTTACTTGATATAGAGTGTAAATATTACATTTTGAGTGCAGCTTTATTGTTGTCCAAATGAATGTATTACCAAAGCCTATCTTCCTAAATGTGTCATTGGCTGACTTTCACATTAAAGATCCGTTAATCCTGTTGACTAAAGCAGCCTATAGGCTACACATATTTCTTGCAGCTGATGATAATATTTTGTGGATGTGCCAGTGAAGCCCTGCCTCCTCCTCCTGAGAGAGGAGCAGTGAGTCTATCAGGCGGATTACAGGCTGGACGCAGCACTGAGAGCTTTTATTCTGTCTGAATGAGGAAAACATCGCGTCTGTCTGCTGCCTGAGAGCTGAGAGCTGTCACATGGGGCCGAGGAGGGGGAAAGAGAAACATCGCTTCCTGAAATGATCCTCGTCACTGGCTGTGTATTGTTTTTTTGTTTTTTTATATAACATCTAACAACATCGCAGCGCGTTTTAATTCTCCCAGTCCGGATCTATTTGGTTGTCGATGATGATCAGCAAAGTTAAAAACGCCATGTCCACTCTGGTGGGAGGGATGATGCCGCACGGACACCACCACCACCACCACAACCATCACCCGGGAGGAGGTGGTGGTCAGCCCGGCGGACCTGCGGACAGCCTGCCGCCGCGCTTCCCCTACGGCCGGCCAGACTTCTTGGACCTCACCCCGGAGCTGCTGCAGTACTCCACCGAGCACGCGTCACGGCCGGTGCTCACCTTAAAGAGAGACAGCAGGCTGCCCTGGAGGACGGGATATGCAGAGTGAGTGTGAGGTGTTCATTGACGAAATGACACACAAAATCACCAAATATGATGATTTTATGATGGTGCATATGAGTGTCAGGCCTGTGTTGCTGCAGCCTCAGCAGCTCTGAGATCACACTGCAGCAGCCAAGTGATGGCCAACATGGCCTTATGCTGTTTCTACCTTTCCTCACCTCCACTGAGCTGCTGTCAATGATATTTAATGGAGCTAATGAGTCAAAACGCTCCCTATCAGTGACATTTGTGTTCAAAGATATTTGCCTACAAGGCTCCTCCTCGAGTCAATTTAAAGAGTTATGCTGGAATTAAGTCAATTTAAAGAAGAGTTATGCTGGAATTAGTGAGATGATGCAAAAGTGAAAGCAGGAAATGTACCTTCTCCACTAACAAGGCTTTTTTTGTTTTATCTTACATCCCATGACCTTTCAGACATTTTAAAAAACAACAACATATAACCTATATGAGAACTCAATTGTGTTGGCCTTTTTTGCTGTTGTACAGTTTCTACCTTTCCTCACCTCCACTGAGCTGCTGCAAATGATATTTAATTGAGCAGTGTGTAATGAGTCAAAATGCATCCTTATCATGACACAGTGACATTTGTGTTAATTAGATATTTGACTACAAGGCTCCTCCTTGAGTCAATTTAAAGATGAGTTTTGCTGGAATTAGTCAGACAATGCAAAAGTGAAAGCAGGAAATGTACCTTCTCACGCTACTAACAAGCCTTTCTCTGTTTTATCTTACATCCATGACCTTTCAGACACCTTAAAACAAAAAACATATAACCTACAGTATATGAGAACTCAATTGTGTTGGATCAGTTGTAAATTGATATTTCTGCACATTTGAAAGGTAGATTTGTGTCCAGAAGTTGTTATCCGGGTTAATATTGAGGTCCTTTTTCCATTTTTCTAATGGTAGGTATATGGTGGAATCTGATGCAGATAAGATTTAGTAAAATTTGGAGAGTTGTTTCAGGGTATTTGCATTGGTAGCAATATTTTTATTAATGGGTATGGTCTGATGTATTGATAGAGTTCCTTATTTGGATATGCTGTAAATATTGCTCTTTGCCTATGTTGAATTTGTCGTTTAACTGTTCAAAGGATGATAGCGAGTAATTTGTAAAGCGATGACGGAGGTGTGTGATGCCATTTTCCCTCCATGTTTTGCATTTTATTGGTTGGTTATTAATTCTGAGATCTGGGTTTTGCCAAAGTGTGGTTAATGTGCAGCCAGCACATATGAGAGCTCAATTTCTTTATTTTTTGTCTGTGTCTGGGAGCTTATTCTTAAAAATGTTCATTCTAAGTTTGTGTTTAGGTTGTTTCATCTTCATCTTTAAAAAAAAAGAAAATGTGACCATTCACATTTTTTGTGAGCGTGGGTGCAGAGCTCCACTCCTCATGTCCTTGGCTTTACCGCAGCTGCTTTTATACTCTATAAAACGCCTGCAGTGCTCTCACAGGTAGAAACAAAGCAGCAACCTCTCATTCACACTATTGGCCAGGATTTGCTGTTTGGGCGATTCCCGCTGAGGAAAAACACATTCAGACATTCCACTCTCCTAGAGGAGAGGGGGGGAGAGATATGAAGGACTGAATAGCTCCAGCTCTACAGTATACAGTATACAGTATACAGTATACAGTATGTGGGCTATACCACCCCCTGCCTGCCCGTCCTCCTGCACCCAGTGTGGAAAAAGAAAGAAAAAGGCTGAGTCATGCAGAGAGCCTCAAGGGGACGGGGACGAGATTTGTGACGACAGCCGTCTCAGAAGACTGAATGGTCGAGGTCAAATGAGGATGCTGTGTAATGCATAAAGGGAGGTTATGTTAGTGTGTGTGGGAATATGCACCGTCATCAGTGCTGTTATCTGCATTCTGCCGCAAATGACTCTGAATCTGTAATCACGGCATTAGCAGTGCTGTTTACAACACAACCTAATCGGCTGATCTGCTCATGCATCAGCTGTCAGCGCTTGAGTGTAAAAATCCCTTAAGTCCACACTCATCAGTGGTAAATTGCTAGGGGTGTAAATCACAAGTTTCATCACGATACGATATTATATAGATTCTTTGGACAATGATACAATATTTGCTGGTATCACAAAGTCTGCCATGATACGATTTTGATTTCATTCAAATCAGGGGCCTGCGATTGATATGAGACGATATCATATGATTAGACTATTTAATACAATCAGTTACATTTATATCAAACTCATAAAAATGCTAATATAATATGATTTGACAATTTTATTATCTGTAGGAAGGAGGTGAGCTTGGACTTAAATGGACAGATGAGCCATGGGAATTTCAAAATAAAGGCTTATCTTAAAGATGATATGAAATGATGTTTTCACTTTGCATCGATGACATTGGATTGTCATTGAATCGATATATTGATTCAATGACAATCCAATCCAATCCATATGTATCGTCACGCCCCTATAAATTAACACATTGGGAGCAGACAATAATAACAAATCAATCCCAAATGAATGTGACTGAAAACATCATCAATCATCACTGGACATAAAGACTCTGTCCACTCTCTAAAGTGCAGCATTAATGCCACATTACTGCTGTAATCGGGTTGTAAACGCTATACACTTGGATGAATGTACGGCAGTGTTTATTTAGGATTGATTGACAAGGTTATTTATTTACTCAGACAGCTGATATGACTCTGATAAGACTATTTGGAGCCATTAAAAGGTGGTAAATGAACTGTGATGTGTGTGGACTGATTGGAGCATGGATGGTTAAACTGCGCAGCATCACCGTAGATCAATCTGGCTGAAAATATAATCTTCACAGAGCAAGATTGATCTATTGGAGCCATCCCTTTTGTCTGGTGCTGCTCACTCCCCTTGTGCTGTAATGAGTTGGAACAGTGAAGGCCAAATAGTGGAGGAGGTGGATGCTGTCCAGTTGGAGGCCGCCCTACTGGCTTACACTCAGACTCTCTGTAACTTTATCCACTTTGATATCACTTAATGAGGATTCATGGTCATTGTTGTCGGGTTAGCCTGAGCAGTGTTTTGGTAGGTTTTCACTGGTCCTGATGCACCGTGTGTTGCTTATGGTTGTATAAGCTTTGAGCATCGTTGTTGTCTCAGACGTCAGACACACAGGGTCTAATTTTGAAGGGAATTGCCTAAAATCTGTCTGCAATTTTGGCACCACACAGGTTTAGGATGCTCGAGATAATGAGTCTAAATGATGCTGTTCAACATCGTGTCAGCACAAACATGTGAGTGCACTTACGGTAAGCCACTCAGAGTGCTTTTGTCAAATGGCTATTTAATACAATTTAATATGGAGGCGAGCCACCAGGCCCAGCTTGCACTGAGATCATGAGAGAGAGTGTGAGGAGGCATATACTCGTTTTGGAAATGTTTTCATCTCTAATTTCAAACCAAGATACGCATGGGAACATATTTTTTTTCATACATATCATCTATGAGTCCATATATAATTGATTATCATCTATGATGTAATAAGTCTGTGTGATATTATTAATAATGCATGAATGAACAGATGTTAGCCGAATATGAAAGTAAGCTCTTTGTAATGCAGGTACAAGAGAATGATGTCGTTTTAACAGAATCATTTCACTTTGGAAAAAAAAAATTATCTCATAAGATTGAGAACAGTTCCTGTCACACTTAACATTGAATGTGCAGTAACTCTTTTGTTAAAGTGGCTATAATCAATATTTTTATAATAAAAGTGTATCAACTGACAATGTGAAAACAATGTGTAATGTGAGAAGCGTCGCTCGTAATGGTGAATCTAGAGAGAATCTGCAGCTCGCCTCAGCCTGACAGAGTTTACTGCGGGTTTCAGTTCATTGTTTAGCTGTCTGGCAGCAATTTTACTGTTTTTGTTCATTCTCTCTGCTCTCATAGTGTTGTTTTCAGCCGCAGCAGGCAGCTGGTTTTAGTAAAAAAGCTAAAAAAAAACCTGTACACTACCTGCTCAACACCAAACAGCAGACAGACAGAGTTAGCAACTAGCTGGTGAACATAGTGGAGCATTTGTTGTTGGTAGAGACCAAAAACAGAGCTAAAAGAGAGTGAATATTGGACTTACATACATCAGGTGGATAGAAACACGACTCAAAATGAATGATAATGTTGCTCCGTAACTCCTGGATGTGTAAATAAGCAGTCAGGTCATTAAATGGGAGTTATCAGTGGTTATAAACCTCATAGATGTGGGTTAGAACGGCCCTGCTAAACCCACTAGTAGGTTTTATCATCCATTCACATGGGCGATCACCGAAAAAAGGAATAAAAGAAAATGACAGCAACCTCTAGCGACCGTAGTAATTATGACAGGAGCAGAAGCAGAAGTCAGGCGCTGTAGTATAGACAGCGTGACACTCTATAAGGGATGGAGGTTGGGGTCAATGGATGGGACACAAAACACAGGGTTTTTACCCAGGAGACCGAGGTACGCATTCCTTGTGAAACCAACAATGTGTAAAGTTGTCTTCGTGTTCACAACTTTAGGTTTCCCTTTCACTTTTCAAACGTAGTGAGTTTAAACCAAACCACAATCTATTTCCCTAAACCTAAACAAGCTGTTTTGTTTGTGTTCAAAACGTTTAATTCAGTAACTGACCCACATCTATGAGGCTTATAACGATGGATAAAGCACATTTAATGAGATGTTTGCCACAGAAACTTAAAAGATGACGATATGTTAATGTTGTTTCCGCTGCCTCTAAGTTGCTAAAAAGATGTTATTGTAGGTTTAAGTACGTGGCTGAGGTTGATCCAGAAATTATTTTTTCTAATGAACACAATAGAAGTGATAAGTAAAGAAAAGTAGATGAACTAAAGCATCTTCAAGCTTTCAGTGAGTTCAGGTGTAGACATCTGCAATGTAAATTCATAAAAACGTCCCTGATATTCTGAACATGCAATGTGTGTTGCTGCCATGCCTTTCAAAGCAATGAGCAGAACTATGTTCCTGTTTTTTGTTCCTATCACCCATATCCTCATTTGCAGGCTTTTACATGCTGAAACTGACATTATTCTGTGTCCAGATCCTAAAGTGATGGTGAGACTCAGTTTACGAGTTGCAGCATGTTTTTATTACAGTACCTGCATTATGTTGTACACAATATTCAAGTTACTGCAGTCCCTGGCTATTATTACTGTACTGGGGGTTTGTCAGCGTCACTTCTCATTCCAGCATTGCACCATCTTGCAAACATGACGTGTAACTTCCTCTCCCTGAAAAGGAATTCAGACTATGACTAGGCTAATTCGTACGTGCTACAGATGAAGACTCTGTTCAGGCCTGCAGTGTTTGTTTAACTGCTCACCTTCACCTGAAGTAACACAGTTTAGCAACAACCAGGGGATTCATCTTTTTCAGTTTGTAAAGATCCTCTCAAAGCATCCACTCTTTTACTCTCAGATGTGTCTGTGTTGTGAGCAGAGGGATTAGATATACACCCACAGGCCAGACTGCACAAACAGGTACTATTGACCACTAGTAATGCGGAAAGCATCAACAACAAAGACGACATACTGTAGAAATACACATCACAGGTACACTGGTTACATCCATGTGTCAGAAAGTACAAATTTGTAATGGAAAATTATCAACAACTCAAAATGTAAAAGATTATTTAAGAGGTGTTTTTATTAGAAACCGCTGATGCCTCTGATTGAACCACAAAAACCCCCCACAAAATCAGCCTTTCCCGAGTTGCACACGTTGAAAAGATATGAAGTTGTTTTGACAGATTTTTTTTTTTTTGTTTCCTGAGAGAAGGTGTCTAATAACACCTCAGACGTATTCATCACATTTATGAAGTTAAAAAGTCCAACAGCCTCAACTTGAGCATTCACTGGAACTATCAACTTCCTCTTTTGAACTTTCCTTGCTTAATAATGTAGTGTTCAGTAGGAGGGTTCAAACATACCAAACATGACCAAAATGGTTTTCAGTCACAAGTTGTGGAAACTTATGATCGAAACGCTGATAAGCGAAAGAGTTAAGTCACATTATAGGAAGGCTTGAGCTCTTGGTTTAGAATCACATCCTCCCACGCCACTGACATTATGTTCAATTATAGCCCATTGAGCGCATGTGACTGCTTTCAAAATAGAGAATAATTGCTGATTCTTCACTGTGGGAGAGGTGGAACTTCATTACACTGCAAAAAAATGTTGAAAGGAGACATTTGTTTTCATATTCAACCTCTTATTCATTATATCAGGAATTTCACATTTTTTCAGTATTGTACAAGCAAACTGTTCCACTATTTTGACGTTTTATTCAACATTATTAACTTTACTAATATAAAATATGTTTATTTAAAAGACCAGAATGTGAAATTGTCTTAGAAAAGAGTAACATTATAAGACAAAACAGTGTAAGAGGTATCATGGTGGCCATGTTTTCAGATAGACTAACATACTGTCGGCCTCCAATAATCTCAGATGCATCCAATATCAGCACATATAACTCTGTATTTTGTGCCAACTCTTGGCCTTGGCAGAAAGTTTAGACGACGATCAGGCGACTTTAAATTCTTCCCTGCCATTAGTCCTAATGCAGGGAGCCCCGTGCAGGACACTGTGGAGCCTGTCTCCTGCTTTCAACTGATTAGACAGTGAAAGGGCTTTTTATAATCCAGATTTGGGCAGCAGTCGCATTTTGCCTCATTTCTGCTGCTCTCTGATATCGGAGCTTCTGGCCAGACATTTTCTGCAGTGATTGTAATCAGCTGAACTATTTGGAAAGTGAGAGGTCAGAGGTCTTATTTTGATGAGATTTTTTTTTCTCTGTATTTCTCTCGTCTCCTTTGTTTGACTGTCCAGTTTTTCCTCTTTCTCTCTCACTGTCAGTATCTTTCTCTTGGTGATCCCAGCAGTAACTGATAAAGTACTAATCCCTTCTCTGCAGAAGTTTCTGAGGGAATCTTTATGACAATACTTGCATTACTGGGATTGCAATAGGCATTATGCCACATTATCCAGCTAATGTGGCATTTATCTATAATTGAAACTGAAAAAGTTGTTACATAATATGCCAGCATGAGGTCCAAACTGCAACCTGTCCAAGTCTGCTTAATGTGGCAGCTTAGAAGACCATGCCAGTGGATATCTGTATGTTTTAGTCCATCTAATACGGATACTAGCCTAAACTACACAGTTAACCGTTTTGTAAAACATGCTGTTGTGTTTTAGATTTGTTTTTCATGTATTTCGTCCCACTATTTGAGGCAGCCATCAGTTTGCATTCATTTCAATGAAGAATGAAAATCAATTAGCAGATTCTTGAAAGTGCAATCAGTAGATGGTGAGAGGTTATCATTGCATGGTAAAGCAGTTAAAGCTGAGCTAATCAATATTTTTACATGAACAATGACTGAAATTTTACATTAAGTAATGTGAAAAGATTTGCTTATTGTTACAAACCCACAGAGACTCTGCAGCTCCCCTCAACTCTTTGGCTGCGCTGCCTCCAAGTAGCTAAGAACATATTAAAAATGAATGCAGGTTTATGGTGCAGAATGATTTACAATCATAGACTGTATATAAGAAGTAGACGTCACCGTGACGTCACCCATTGGTGTGTGGACTGCCTTTTTGAATTCTCGAGTTTGGCATTTTGGCTGTCGCCATCTTGTTTTTTTGCAACCAGAAGTGACACGAGAGGGTGGAGCTAAATACAACCGAACGCTGAATAAGACATTTTTAGGTGACCAAAATGCTACTATTAACTTTCATGAACTGAAAACACACTGTGAAAGGGTTAAAGTTTTAAGACAAAAATATGGACAACTCCCAGACCAGACAACGCTGTGGTATCAACCTGTCAGTCACAAGGTAGCCACGCCATAAAGCATATCCTGCTTTATGGTCTATTTGACTCTAAATGGGACCATAATTTACTAAATGAACATCATGCTGTATTGAAGAAGACTTGAAACTAGCGATCGAGACCATAAACTCATGTTTACAATGTTTACTGAGGTAATAAATCAAGTGAGAGGTAGGATCATTTACTCATAGACTTCTATACAATCAAACTTGTTTTTGCAACCAGAGGAGTCGCCCCCTGCTGGCTATTAGAAAGAATGCAAGTTTAAGGCACTTCAGCATTGGCTTCACTTTTCAGACCTGGAGGTTGCCCACTGTTTACAGTTGATACTCTATCTTTTTAATCCATGATGGATTACACAACTCACAAGCAAATTTCAAGAACCTGCTAATTGATTTTCATAATGTACTGAATTGAATGAATGCCAACGGTTGGAAAAAAAAACAAACTGGTATGGTTAAACTAAATTGCTGAGTGTTTGAGCGTGCACTTGAGCGCGTAACAGGAAACCTGTCGCTATCTGTTACTATTTTTCATAGATAGAGCTACGCAGCATAGTTTCCTGCAGCTTCACCACAGCGGTCTGCATTGGTACCTCTAGTGCACACACTGCCGCACCACACACCACCAGGGTAGATGACGCTGCCAGAGAATGAAACAGTGCATTACTCTAAAGCTATTATCCTCTGCAGGCATCAGCTCATAATAAAAACACTTAATCCCTCCTGCAAGTTCCCTCTGGGACATGACAGCATCCTGTCCCACTTTTTTCCTTATACTCCTCCACTCTCTCCATATCTCTGGCTGCTATTATACTTTCATGTGGTTAGAGGTAGCAAACACTATAAATCATCTGGCTCACCTTCCTTCTTCGCCTCTCTCTCCATCAGGGTGATCAATGCGGGGAAGAGCATGCTGAACGAGGACCAGGCCTCTTGTGAGAAGCTGTTCGTGAAGAAGCCGAGTGGCAAACACCGCAACTCCTCTCTGCTGGAGGACAACGGGGTGAGTGAACAGGAGTCGATGAATGAGGGATGAAATGTCTGGCTGAAGTCTGAATGTTCCAGTAAACAATTAGTGATCATGTTTTTTAAATCTGACGTCGGTGTACTCTAAGTCCTGACGGTGTCTGAGGTATTTGGAATCCTTGCTATGTAGCTTCAAACACAATATAGTCTGAGCAGTATAGTGCATTAATATAATAATTGCATCATTGCATGCATTGTAGTTATCTGATACCCAGTAGTGGTGCCTTCGTATCCTATTTGGTATTGATGGATTCACCTCCAGTCCCTGTGGGACTTCTAATTTTTCACTATGTATACTGTCATCCAAATGTCTCTGATATATCCCTCAATGTTCATCGTCTCATTATTACAAAGCAAAGCAAACATGTCCCAGTGGTCAGAAAACATACGAGATAAGCATTTTTTTAAATGTTTGTATCTTCACCCTCGGCTTTGTAGTTAAAAACATATAACTGCCGAATGTATACTCCCTTGTTCTGCGAGGCAAAATTACTGTTTATGTCAATGGAGTCTGGTGGCTTTGAAGAAAGCGATATAATGGCTTCAGTTCCCTGTCGGAAAGGGCTGTCTGATGGCGAGGTAAAGCCGCTGTGGACGGGAGCCTTATTTTTTCCACCTAAAAAAAGGCCCACCTAAAAAAATTAATATCAGTTTAAGTGTACGCTATATTTAGAATATTTTAAAAACCTAAAAAAATGGATTTGCCCTTTTAAAGTGCCAGTTTGGTTGTCTTTTTCTCAGTACAATCAAGATTTGTTATGATTCCATTTTTTAAAAACAGATATAATCAATATTTTTACAGTAACAGTGGATCACACGACTACTTGTGTGTGGAAGGAGTCACTTGTAGAGACAAAGCCCACATAGAATTATCACTCTACGGAGCATTTTAACCTGGTGTATTGGAGTCCTGCAACTTTACTGTTCACTCTCACAGCTCTCAGTAGCTGCTGTTTTCAGTGAAAAAGCTCTAATAACCCACTATACACTACCTGCCGAGCACTAAACAGCAGACAGACACAGGTAGTGATTTACTGGTGAACATAGTTTTTAGCAGCTGAAGGGCCGGATATTGAAGAGTTGGTAGAGACCAAAAACAGAGCTAAGAGAGAGTGAATAGTGGACTTCCCGCATTATCTCATCAGGTGGCCACAAACATGACACCAACTCAATGCTAATGTTGCTCCTCTATCTGCAGAATATGTAAACAGGCAACTTGACTGCTAACATGTTAGCCATTTCAACTGAAAAGGTGATATTAGGTCACTGCCCTCGGTGGCCAAAAATCTGTTATTGCAGGTTTGAAAGTGCCAGATCTGGCTGAGTAGCGAGGGTTTTTTTTACTCTCTGCAATCAAGATAGTGCAGCAATTCGATCATAGTGATTCATTTTCTTAACATAAAAAAATTTGCACACACACACACATTACAGGTTTGCCCTGTTGAACATGGTGCGTCATAAGAATTGTGTCAGTGTCCATAGATCACGGGCCAAAGACAGGTTTATCAGGGATTGTAGTCCTGTAATCTTTCTAAACACATTTACTCCTCAGGTCAATATATCTGTTTTAGACCTACTATGCCTGCACACGCACCCCCCCAAACAAACAGACACACACACACACACATACACATTCTCGTCCTCCATTTGGTGTAAATGAATTACATCATCCCTTGTTTTGCACCCATCCCCCACTTGAGTCTAGCATCAGAGCGGGAAGCAGATGCCTTGTGCCTGTTCATGTGTTAGTTAGTCAGTCAGGCCAACTCTGCTTGTAAACATGCCTGCAAACACAAAGGTGGCAACGCCTCTCCATCGCCCAATGCATCACGGTGGATCAGCAAAAAGCCCAGTGATGAGATGAGGAGATGATTCCTGCTGTCTCTCCATCGCTTGTGTTGATCCCATTTGGACGGATATCACAGAACACTTGATTTTCACTGTTAATATCACTTCAGTTTCATTTTTTGCACACTACTGTTCTAAAATATATTGTTTTAGACTTGAACTATATGAATCATGAAAAGTAAAGCAACAATATTTTGATGTCTTGCCAAGTTTTTCCTAATATTATAATCTAGATTTGCTCCTCAGTAAGACCTGAACTGGAAGAAGCATATTGCTTAGCATTAAAAATGTCACCAGCTGCAGACCCAGAGCCTGTAAACCCTCACAAATCTGTGCCTTCTGCTCAGAGTTGTAATCTCACGGGAGGTTTTTAAACCATTACCATTGGATTTTTTTTTTTTAAACTTTCTTTTACGACATTTATTTGACACATTGTTATATTCATATAATTTTTTTTAGGATGGAACAGGAATCCCTCTCCACTTCTGGGGCGTGTTTGACGGACATGCAGGTTCTGGAGCTGCCATCATGGCCTCCAAGCTGCTTCACCGCCTCATCAGAGACCGTTTGGGAGAAATCTGCCACCTGATGGAAAACCCCACCAGCGCACCTCCTATCTGCCTGGCTAAGAACGGCAGCCCGTACCAGGCGGACACGAAGAAGGGGGCCGCGCAGGAAACGGAAGACCCCGATGCCGTCACTGACTCATCAGTGCGCTTTCACATGGAGAAGGTCGTCAGTTTGGAGAGCCTGGTGATGGGAGTCATAGAGACCGCCTTCTCACAGATGGTGAGCAGATGATCATGGGAGAAAACAAGAAAACAGTACCTAACATATTTCAAGCTCCACTGGGTATTGATGCACTTTTATCTTCAAACAGCAACATTACTGAAGATTTTAACTTCAATTCCCAGAAAGCACTTCAGGCTTACTATCTTAGCTGTTCTGTTATGATTTGCACCAAAGGTCAGATAGGAGAAAGATCTTATTTTAGTGAATTTAACTTTCTATCAAAGCTTTTCTACCATGGCAATACCTCAATAACTATTGGATGGATTGCCATTAAATTTGGTTCAGACATTCATGTTCCTCTCAGAATGAATTGTAATAACTTTGATGATCTCTTAACTTTTCATCTTAAAGCCATCATCAGGTTAAATTTCACTTTGTCAAATCTTGTTTTATGAACAAATACCCACAAAACTAACGAGCCCTAGCTGTACGTTGTGTTTAGTGTTAATTAGAAGTGTTTGAACATGTTAACGCGCTAAACTAAGATGGTGAACGTGGCAAACATTAAGCTATAGCCTACGTGCTAAACACCAGAATAACATTGTCATTATGAGCATGTTTGCATGCTTATGTTAGCATTTTGCTCAAAGCATTGCCGTGCCCAAGGGCAGCTTTGTATGACTGCTAGCTTGGCTGCAGACTATTTTTTTTAATCTTGAGTTCTTCCTGTTTGTAGTTTGTAAATAATATCCAGACTTCAAATGGGCAAATAGCCCAAATCTGTCAGTAAGCTCAAAGTGATACTCTCCTCTGATGCAACGGCTGTCTGGTTTAGATGATACTGATAACCCACAGCCTAAGTAATGTATTCTTCAAAGCCTCCTTGTTTCTCTCCATCAGCACTGCTGTTTTGTTTTGAATATGAATATTTATGGAGAAAATAATGAGCTATTCAGGCTGATTAGAGGCAAAGTGAGCTCTTGAACCTCTGAGGTTCTGTGGCCTTTTGTTTTTACTTTGATTTTTCCTCTTTTTTTATTTCAGGATGACCTAATTGAAAAGGAAAAAACGTCCTATGCCATCTCCGGTGGGTGTTGTGCCTTAGCCGCCATTCATTTAATGGGGAAACTCTACGTTGCCAATTCTGGAGATAGCAGGTGAGAGAACTGAGAGAAAATGACTCTCTACTGCAGACCACAGGATAAAATCTGTGTAATTCACTCTAGCTCTACACTGTACAGTGAATGGAAATTTATATGGGAAATCCTCTCAGACACAGCAGCTTCTTGTGCCCCCTGGGGGTCACTTTGCGTACTGCAGCATCATGACACTCGGTGTTGAACCTTCTCACTCCTCTCTCCCCTCCCTCTTGTCTCCCTGCAGGGCCATAATCATACGGAATAATGAAGTTATTCCCATGACGAATGAATTCACACCTGAGTCAGAGCGACAGCGGCTACAGTATCTGGTATTCTTCTGTCTTCTATGTTTCAAATACAAATATTTTACCAAAAGACGCAAAACTGTGCAAAGCAAGCTGTAAAATGAAGAGTATAAATATAAACAGTTGATCTCTAGTCAAATGAGGTTTTACTAACAGTAAAGTTGAGGTAGGAAATCCTGTATTACACTGACACGTTTTTCGGTTGCCTGTTTTAGTTGCTGGATGTAGTTGTGAGTCACAGTGTAGGTGGATGATGTTTGCTGCTAAAACAGGGAGCCGTTTTGTGACCTCAGTATACAGCGTATTGTACTGCAGGTCTTCTGTTACACATGCAATCTTACAGATTTTCTTCAGAGTCGTGACAGACGTTTAGGGTTAAGTAAAGCATTTTATTCGGTAGTTTGATACGACCTGTCTCGTTTTGTGTGTCCCTCCAGGGCTTCCTGAGGCCGGAGCTCCTGGGTAATGAGTTCACTCACATTGAGTTCCCTCGTAGGATCCAGCACAGCGAGCTAGGCAAAAAGATGCTCTACAGAGACCACACCATGACTGGCTGGTAAATCCATCAGAGATCCTTTTTAATCACATATTTGACAATTAATCACTTTTCATGAACACTATACTCTGTGTTGGACATTCGATAGTTATGGATCTCCAATCAAGGGCAGCAACTAACGATGATTTTAATTATCGATTAATCTGCCTATTATCTTCTAGATTAATCAATCATTGCTTTAGTCTATGAAATATTAGAAAATAGTAGAAACGTCCATCACATCTCCAGTTGCTTAAATTAGTTTTTGAACAAGTTTAAAACCCAAAATATTAATTTTACAATGATTAAAAAAAAAATGAAAATCAACAAATATTCACGTTAGAAAAGCTAGAATCAGTGAATTGTTGGCATTTATGCTTTAAAGGGACTGTTTGTAACTTTTTAAGCGTATAAATGTAGCGGGTCGCCACACATGCGCGCTCGCATATGCGCGTTCGAGTGTGGCCGCTGCCTCTCCTCCTCTGCCTGCCTGCCTTCACTCAGACAGCGCGCGCATTCTCGCTCAGCTCGCTCCACCTCGAGACGTGAACGCGCGCTCACTCCACACTGCAGAAGAGTTAGTTTAGCTCTGAGAATATCTAGTGAATGTACAGTGGACGTTTGTGCAGGAATAAATGCTGCAGCTCCTCCAGACCAACAGAGGTTTCCCGTGTCTTGTGAAGTGACGCAGCTCCTCAGCGAGTAACGTTGTCGTCTTGTTACCTACCGGGTGCCGGTGTCTCCCTGCTCTCTCTGGCTGCGGGCGGAGAGAGCAGGGAGACACGATGCAGAGCCCCGCTGCATCAGCCTGCGCTGAGGCAGGAAAAGGTAGGATCAGATCTAAATCATGTTCATGGAGAGACCTTCGTCTGGTCAGTTAACATTACTGCCAAGCAGGTGAAATATAGAGTGATATTGTGCTTTTAGCTGACGTGTGTCGCCTCACTGTTTTGAGCGATGCTCGTTCAGGTATATTTAGAGCTAGCAACGCGAGCTCGACGCTGACTTTCGTTGATTTCATGGCCACAGGTGTCGCTGTTAATAAGCATTTCTGAAAGTTACAAATAGTCCCTTTAAGAAATTGCTTAAACATTGAATTAGTTATCAAAATTGTTGCTGTGTTTCAGTAACTTACATCTGAGATGTGTTGGTTGTCTTATTTTAGGGCTTATAAGACGATTGTTGAAGATGATCTGAAATTCCCCCTGATATATGGAGAAGGCAAAAAGGTAAGAAACATGGATAACCTGATGTATTGTACTCAAGACACAGACACTCTACTGATACACTCAGCTGATACATTATTGTGCGGCCATTTTTAGTAATTTGTTAAGTTCTTCAGTGTCCGTCCGGGTAGAAATGAGACCGGCTCAACATTTTCATTATTGTCTGAGAGAACATGGTCTTCTTCACTTAATAATCCCTCTTAAGTGGATTTTCCAAGAACTGAATCACATCCTGAACCACTAACCTACATTATTGTCTGTGTGTGTGTTTGTGTGTGTTTGTCCTTACTGTGAATGTGTTGGTATATACAGGCACGTGTCATGGCGACAATCGGAGTGACCCGTGGGCTGGGAGATCATGACCTGAAGGTGTACAACTCCAACATTTACATCAAGCCCTTCCTCTCCTGCGTCCCTGAGGTGAGTGTGAGGAGTTGGAAGCAGCGCTGGTTGTCAGTGCCGCCCGAGGAGTCACCTCAGCACCACCTTGGAGCCTTTAGGATACATTTGAGCAGCTTTTGGGACTTGAGCTTCACTGCTGCTTAAAGCTGTGTCTCATGATGTGTTGTTGTTGCCGTGTTGCAGACTCAGATATGGTGCAAAGAAACAAATCTGTTCACTCGAGCAGTCATTTTTTTCACCTTTTATTTAAAGATATTTTACATAAGAATGAGGAACCAAACATCAACAAAGCATGGGAACTGAGTGGGGTATACAATACTGTACAGTCTTTATGCCCATATTGTGACGTGGGAAAATGCTGTCCCTTATTCCTCAGGGAAAACATCAATTTTCCCATCACAACTATTTCCATACATATGTTAAAACCGGTGACAGCCATGGCCGGATGCATTATGTTTTTGGGTTGTCCATCCGTTGAATGGACGTACGTCCATCCGATCCATTCTCATGAATATCGCAGGAACGCCTTGAGAATTTTGTCACAAACGTGCACTTGGACTCAAGGATGAACTGATTCGATTTTGGTGGTCAAAGGTCACTATGACCTCACAAAACAAGTTTATGGGCCATAATTCAAGAATTAGTATGCTTATTATGACAATTTCACACAAATGTGTAACAGGATAAAATGGTGAAGTGATGCTATTTTGGACCGAAACAGAAATAAGTCGGTGCACAGCGAAGCTTGTGTCTGTGCAAACAACTCTTTTCACCACAGGGTTCATCAGGCTGTCTCATACACACTTGTGATTAAATGGATTTGTAAGCCCTGATACAGTTTAGAGACAATTCTTGAATTGTTCTGATTATGAGAACCAACCAGAACATCCTTCACTGCTGAGCCCTCAGTGGATGAATCGTCCTTTTTTTTACTTCCATCACATCTAATCCCTGACCTGTAAATATCTAAATATATCTTTGTTTTCAAGATCAAATTCCAAATTTATTAAAAATGATAACGTGCACAGGGCTGTAATGCATGCAGTCATTTGAACCTTTTTCAAGAGTAGTTACAAGTCATCACAGCACTTGTTATCTCTGTTTTCTGGAGTTAAAAATACTCTCTGCCTCTCTTGATAGATTTTATTTTTCATTTCCTGTTCCTGTTCGAGCACTTGTCAGCTCAGCATTACAGGAATATTATCAGGCCTCTGTTTCCTGAACTCAGCTTATCTAACCATATCATCAGTCGCTTGCTGTAAGTCACTCTAAATAAGTGGTTTAACTTAACATGAAAAAAATGTGAATGAACATGAGCAGCTGTTGCATTGTAAATGGAGGTTATGCCCCTTTTATGCCAGCATACATTTGCTAATCTTACAGCACTAAACACACAAGCACAATATGTTCTTCTTTCATGACAGCACGATGAATAAAATGTTATCAGTAACATGTCTTTCTGTCACAGGTGAAGGTTTATAACGTGGATGAAAACAAACACGGCCCAGACGACGTCTTAGTCATGGGCACAGATGGATTGTGGGACGTAACAACGGACAGGGAAGTGGCAGAGGCTGTGTCAGCCTACTTATCCTGCTGTGACCCCTCTGATCCCATGAGGTATGAGCCAAATAATCCTTTACATTAGGTTTTTGTTCTGGCTATACGGTATGTTCTGTCATGTGTCGTGTGTGTGTGTGTGAACATGTTGTACATGAAACTACCATAAAAGCTGCAGTTTCATAAATACTCAGTATGTCCATTAGGTGGCGAAAAATACTCTCCTGCAAAGTTGTGCTTATAGTTATAGTAGGTATACAGTTTATATAGCCTACTGTATAGTATGAGGTATGTCAGCTCAGTAACACTTTATGTTAACTGAGCCTCCCATTTTGACATTTATAAACATTTCACACGCAGATAAAAGGACATTTTAAGTGTTTGGTAATGTACAGTATTTTCATCAATTAGAACTTCTCTTATGAAGAGATCAAGATATATTTTATATGATTCCAAATGTGTAATATTATATTGAGAATATGTTTGTGAAGGTTCTCAGTCATCCAGGTCATGGTATCCGAGTAAGGGTTAAATCAGCAGCAACTGGACTTAGTTTAGATTCTTGAAGACGTTTCACTTCTCATCCGAGAAGAAGCTTCAGTTCTGGCTGAATGACTGACTGGAGTGTCAGGAGGATTTTTAACAAACGCCGCATCCCTGTGTTTTTCAAGCCTGGCAACACCCTTGGACAGACAGAAGTGTTGCATGTCAAAATTATCAGCAGTACTATTAGACAAAACTTTTTTTGCGGTCATGGGAGATTTCCCTTGTCATGTTGTATAGGAACGAGCCAAGTACGGTGTTGTCCAGTCTGGGAGTTTAACTGTGTGTTTTCAGTTCATGAAAGTGAATTATAACCTCTTTGGTCACCTAGAAATGTCTTATTCAGCGTTCGGTTTTACTTAGCTTCACCCTCTCGTGTCACTTTTGGTTGCAAAAAAACAAAATGGAGAAGGCCAAAATGCCGAACTCGAGGCTTCAAGCGGCAGACCACAAACCAACGGGTGACGTCACGCAGTTAACAAACTGACTCAGTCTGAATAAGTCAGAAAGTGAAGGCACTGAAATCATTTTTTCTTGACCACTGTACAAAAAAGCAAGCTTTATTTCGTCTGATAAACCTCTGTGATTGAATATGAATCTGTATTTTGTATGTGTGTGTTTGTGCTCGTCATAAATTATAGTGCACTTCACTGCTGTTATGACTGTTACAGCTAAATACTGTTTTTCTGCCCTCTGTGTGTCACACAGGTACACTCTGGCAGCCCAGGACCTGCTGATGAGGTCACGAGGCGTGCTGAAAGAGCGCGGCTGGCGGTTACCCAATGAAAGACTGGGCTCAGGCGATGACATCACTGTGTTTGTCATCCCGCTGGCGGGGCAGGAGCCAGAGACATGACGAGGCATCGCAGCGACCGCTATGACAGGGATGACGCTTTTCGGGTCCTTCCCTCCTAACTCCTTAAACCCTTGACCGACGGGGCGGCGGGAGGAGAAAACACCTTTGTCATAGGGGAGACTCGGGTCTGAGCAGCACCCTCATCAACTCCAGACTGGACCCCAGTCCCAGCATCAGCTTCACTTCAACCCAACCCAGGATCATTGGGTTGGTCTCAGTTCATGTAACAAAAGATTTCCAGTGACATTATAAGAGAAGTCACACTCTTCCTCCCAGACCTGCTGTTTGTGACGGTTGCCAGAGAGAATTAAACCCTCGTAGTATTTTTGTTTCCTGTTTACGTTTGAGGCTGGACCGCTACTCGATCCTTTGAATGGATTGTTCATTTTCATGTCATAAAAATCCTGAATGTGACTCCCTTTTGTAAAAAAAATAAGAAAAAAATGTTTCACAATCATATATTTTAAAGGGGATTGCAGTAAAGAATGTGAGGAAACCAAAGAGATGCTGTTGTGGCATAAGGACGGAAACCTGTAAAAAAAAAAAAAAAAAATACAAAAAATAAACAAAAAAATCTTTAGATTCATGTCTGTACATTAAAGAAGCATGTAGGAAGTAAAAACAATGGAATGGACCGTTTCGTTTTTCAGCACTGGACTCAGAATCAGTTGAGCCTGTATTTCTTTACTTCCTGTTTTAATGATGAATGAATGAATGAATGAACGACGACACCTTATAGGCCCTAGAAGACTGTTGCACATGCTCTGTGGTAGCCTCTTGATTTATGATATCTTTTTATTGAATGTGCTCATAAATGATTTGTTTTTATTTTATTGTCATTACAATAGAGAGAACAGTTTTTTTAAAAAAAAAAGGAAAAGGATCATTTGTTTAATTTAACAACATGTTCTATTTTTTTTTAACTCTCAAAGCGGAAAGTAATCAGTTCTCAGTAAATGTCTCGGTATAGTAAGATGTGATAAATGTCACACATATGCCTTATTAAGAGATGGAGATCTTTTCTTCAGATGCACTAAATTTGATCATCCTTGTTGAAGATGCCCTTAAATGTACCGTATACGTCTTTTGTACCATTTTTGTTATGTCATGTTGTTATTTAGATTATCCATATATATATTTTTGAAAACAACTTTGGCTGTAAGGAGTATCAGGAGTTTTAGTTTTATGTTTCTATCCATCAACTGTTTAGAGAGACGGTGTGTCCTAGAGTAGGAGGTAGAAGGATAATGTGTACCAGCTTAGAAATAAATCAGATTTTTCCCATTTGCTTTGAACTTGTGTTTTTCCTCAGTCCCATCTATTTCTCAGAAGGAACGTTAACGTTTGCTGTGAGCAACTAATGAGTCAGAATAGTTTGGAGAGCCTGTCACTGATAATTACAGTTTGACTAAGAAGAAAGTTGAGGTACTATAATATTCACTTTTTCCTATATTGACTCGTGGCATTGACGTCATTATGAGTAGGTATGAACTTTTTGTTTAACAGTAGAAAAATAGTCTGTTTCATGTTTAGTGACATGAGCACAAAGCTTTTGAACATAATATTAACTATTTAAGGATTAACCGTTGTGTTTTGTTGACATTGGCTTTACTTCCTCACTGTTTTGGGTCTCACAGACTCCCAATTCTTACTTACTTACTTTAAAACAATAAATAATATTTATTTTTCTTCTCTGACCTTATTAAAACTAGATAAGTATTGAAGTGGTAATCCTTCAGTTTGACACAAACTGGCCTTACACTTGTGATGAAAATGACCAGTAATACCATAATGTAATGCTAAAAGTAAGTAAACTAAGGTATTACCAGCAAAATTAACTATTAAAATAACCCAGCCTATGCAGAAAGGACCCTTTAATACTATTTTATATTACATTATCAGTCTAATATTGTTATTGCATTTTAATGTAGCTGTCGAGGTTGTGCTAATGTTAAAGGGACTGTTTGTAAGAATCAGAAATGCTTGTTAACAGCGACACTTGTGGCCGTTAAGTCAACGAAAGTCAGCGTCGGGCTCGCGCTTGCTCGCACTACATAGACATGAACGAGCATCGCTCAAAACAGTGAGGCGACACACGTCAGCTAAAACCACAATATCACTCTATATTTCACCTGCTTGGCAGTAATGTTAGCTGACCAGACGAAGGTCTCTCCATGAATCAATGCTGATCCTAGTGCTGGCTTTTCCTGCTTCAGCCTCCCAATGCGGCCGGAGGGAACAGGGGAGACACTGGAGTTTTGGTCGGAGACGATAACGTTTCTCGCTGCGGAGCCCCGTCACTTCACAAGACACGGGAAACCTCTGTTGGTCTGGAGGAGCTGCAGCATTTATTTCTGCACAAACGTCCACAGTACATTCACTAAATATTCTCAGAGCTAAACTAACTCTTCTGCAGTGTGTGCGCATGCACGTAAGAGTGGAGCAAAATAGCGAGAACGAGCGTGGACACCGACCCGGATTGATTTATACGTGTAAAAAGTCACAAACAGTCCCTTTAACTTTTAGAGAATTTAAAGGCCTCCATTATCCACCCACAGGTGTTTTTTTACTTTAGCCTGATCAAAAACTCCACATGATAACTTTAATAATTTTTTCTTTGTGATTTCAATATTTTTCTTACATTTTCTGTTTGGTTTCATTTCATTTCACAGTTACATTTTGACAGCAGAGAATGAGAAAACATTAAATAGTCAATGTAAGATCAATATTAATATACTACCATATAAAAACAGTTAACGTGGGTATAACACCAAAATAAAAATATATGTATCCCTTTAGAATTCATGGATTACAGGTTTGTTCAAAAGAAAACGCTCTAATCACATTTTATAAGTTGGTCATGTGTTTTGTGAGTAAAATCTTTAAGAACTGCAGCTGAAAATGAATGAATGAAAATGCATGCAGTATAGGCTAGAGTCCAGAAGTGGGCCCTCTGACAGGTTGTGGAGTAGAAGCATAAAAGTAAAGTACAAATAGGCCTACTGCAAAATTGTACTTAACTACAATACTGGAGTAGTATTACTACTAATTATTCAGTCAATCAAGAAAAAACAAATACAGACCATAATGCAGAGACATGTTAGTGCTGCATGCCAGGTCATATGTGAGGTAAGACTCACAACGCCTCACCTGGCAGCCTGCAGCAATATGTGAAGTGAAGGGTTGGTCTGCACACTGCTGAGATCCACACCCATCCCTCCTGTTGCACGAGTCTTCTGGTACTACGGATGATGTCATCTTTGACCGTGGAGGAGGAGGGACCTGGTTGTGACTCCAGAGCTGCAGCAGCTCCGTCAAGTCAGTCAGCAGTAACCATAACAACACCGGAAATACAGGCAGGGGCCTTCAAAATAAACTGTAATGTCACTTCAGGGGAAAATGGTTTAAGTATACGAGTGTACAAAACACAATAATTAATATTAACTATTTTATTTTAGATTATTGTTGGGTATTTTATTTATTCATTCATGTTTGTATTATTTTAATTACCTGATTGCAGTCCTGGATTTTTTTTTAAGTGTATGAGTGTACAAAACAAAATAATTAATATGAATTATTCAATAATGATTAATTCAATATTTCACAGCAGATGTTTTATAAACATGCCTGATTGCAGTCTTGAAATAGTTTAATCCCAGTCCAACCATGTAAAGCACTTTGTCAATTTGTTTTGAAATGTGATGTATTAATTATTATTACTATCATTATTTTATCTTAGATTATTGTTGGGTATTTTATTCCATTTTATTTATTCATTCATGTTTGTATTATTTTAATGGCCTGATTGCAGTCCTGAATTTTTTTTAAGTATATGAGTGTACAAAACAAAATAATTAATATTAAATAATTAATTGTCAATTTGTTTTGAAATGTGATGTATGAATTACTATCATTATTTTATCTTAGATTATTGTTGAGTATTTTATTTATTTATTCATGTTTGTATTATTTTAATTGCCTGATTGCATGTACCAGCCATGTAAAGCACTTAGTAAAAACATTTTTGAAAAGTGCAGTATTAATAAAATGCATTATTATTATTATCATAGTGACTGGAGGCTGTGAGTCACAACTACTCAAGTGTTTTATCAACCTGCCCTTGTTTTATTGTGAAGGCCCTGACCGGAAGCAGGTTGGTTATCCTCACCCAGCTTGCCTCCTGGTGTCTCATGGTGGGAGGATCCTGATCCTCTCTGCTCGCCTTGCCCCGTTTCTCAGCTCCAGCTCTGTGAAATTAGCGAATACTGCAGCAAGAAGTGAGTGAGTGTGTTGTGTGTATGTGTATGTGTGTCACGATCAAGAGGAAAGGATTAATATTTATAAGAAGCTCTCACCTGGCTGCTGACAGGTAACTATGGAGCAGTAACTATGAAGAGATGTTGCTATGTGACACAAGTCGACATTCTAATTATGGATCACTTACTGAGAGAGAAACAAGGTGGTGGCTTCTCCTCACACTCCTCTCTTTCTTCTGCTTATAGGAGTTTAATTCCTCATTATAATGTTATATAGTGTAGCAGTCAGGGCGTGTTTCTGCTACAACTGTTGATATCTTCATTGTTGGTAGTTTCAAAGTCAGATCAGATCCTGTTGGTGTTACTCTGCTGCGACCTCAATAAGACACTCCGCATGGCAAATCTCCTAATGAGCCTTTTCTATTCCTGGGAGCTCTTAATTTCCTCATTATTAACACTCTTCATCTCTTAGAGGGCGTTGTTTGAGCTGCCAACAATCATCTGCAAAGCACAACAACACATGTAGAGTAGAGGGGGAAATCTGGTGAGTTATTGAGGCTGAAACGCCCCAAAATTAGGCTTAATTATGTTAGAGAAATGGCTTTTAATGGGATTTAAATATAGAAAAGGTCCCATTTAAGATAACTTAAAATTCACATAAATTAAAATATATTGTCCTCATCCTCTCAAATATGTTCAAATGTATTGGTAAAAAAAAAAAAAAAAAAAAAATCAACCTACATGTGGCATTTAATGCAAAATATATTCTTTATACACTTGCAATTAGATTAGATGGACAGAAAATGAACAACAATTTTGGTAATAGAGTAATTGTTAGTAATTTATCAAGCACAAATGTCAACTATTCTCTGGTTCCAGCTTCTTAAATGTGAATATTTGCTGCTTTTCTCCATTTTATATTATAAATTGAATATCTTTGGGTTTTGGACTAGTAGAGTGCCAAAATGGACTCTAGGAAATTGTGTTGGACATTTTTCCATATTTTATAGACCAAAAAGACTGAATAATCAGTAACGAATACAGTTGCAAAACGCTGAAAACTTAATTTTATTTTCATATGCTTAAATATGTTTGAAATACATTTCATCAGCATGTTGGACTACACACATGATTGTTATCATTATCTATTAATCTGTTGATTTATATATATATATATATATCGGTCTTTTTAATATCAGAAAGTAGTGAAAAAATTACATCATAATTGCAAGAGTGGATCAATTTTCTCATCTCTGGGCAAGAAAGCAAATAAGTTTACTACTTCTTTAAATTCCACATAAATTAAAATATATTGTCCTCATCTGCTCATATGTTCAAATGTATTGGAAAAAAAAAATCAACCTACATGTGGCATTCATGCAAAATATATTCTTGATACACTTGCAGATAGATGTTGACAGCAAACTATGAGTGCTGAAAACACTTGGATCAGATGGACTGAAAATGAACAACAATTAAAGTAATAGAGTAATTGTTAGTAATTTATCAAGCAAAAATGTCAACTATTCTCTGGTTCCAGCTCCTTAAATGTGAATATTTGCTGATTTTCTCCATTTTATATTAAAATGTGGGTTTTGGACTAGTAGAGTGTCAAAATGGACTCTAGGAAATTGTGTTGGACATTTTTCCATATTTTATAGACCAAAAAGAAAAAGATTTCGTCAACTGATTAATCAGTAATGAATATAGTTGCATCCCTGAAAACTTTATTTTATTTTCATATGCTTAAATATGTTTGAAATACATTTCATCAGCATGTTGAACTACACACTTGTGAAATAGTGTCTTCTAAATGTATACATTAGGGCTGCATTTTAATGATTGTTATCATTATCTATTAATCTGCTGATGGTTTTTTTTATATATTTTTGGTCTTTTTAATGTCAGAAAATAGTGAAAAGCTTAAATCATAACTGCAAGAGTGGGATCAATTTCCTCACCTCTGGGCAAGAAAGAAAATAAGTCCATTTCCCAAAGTGTTAAACTGCTCCTTTAAATTCAGGAGGTTGTGGTATCTTCAAGCCTCACAACTAGAGCTCGTCTAATCAACATATTAGCTCAAAGGAATAAACCGCAGCCTGGTCACCTACAAGCTGCCATGATACACTAAAGGAAGACATACACTCCTACTCCTGCTCCTACAGCCCATGTTGAGAGGAAGTAGGGCAAGACAAAGAGAGTTGAGTCAGCTGGTGGAAGCCAGAGCACGATGACCAAACTCAAAGACAAGAGGCAGAGGATGCACCGACACCTTATGACTCACTTCTGTTCAGTAAGTCAGGTCCTAAGAAGACAAAGCAGATCTCCTCAGCCTGGACACGTCTGTTCCTCCAGGGAAAAGCACAAGGGCTGCAACTAAGGGTTCTTGATTGATCTGCAGATTATTTTCTTTCTGAATCTACTAATCATTTGGTCTATAATGTCAGGAAATGGTGATGATGTGTGAAAACAGTTTGCTTTGTCTGACCAGCAGTCAAAAAGCCAAAGATATTCACTTTATCATAGAAGACTAAAATCAATAGCAATTTTTCACATTGGAGAAGCTGGAATCAGTCAATTTTTGGCATTTTTTTGCCCCCAAAAATGACTCAAATGACAAATGAATTATGAAATGGTGCAGATTTTCTGTTGATCAGCTAATTGGTTGAGCTCTAACCTACTCTATACAAGCAAATAATTGATTTGTTGACAACAGCAATTGTCCACAAACCAGATGTGGTAACAGTGGTATTGATCTTGTCATCTAACTCTCGTCAAGAAAGCAAATAAGTGTAATTCCCAACATGTTAAACTACCTCTTTAACATAAACATTTTATTTAATATATATAAAAATGTCTTAAACCTGCAGTAGGCAGCGTTAAGGTGACCAAAGTGGCGAGGGCTGGAGACTGTGGATGTCAGGCAACCAGAACTAGGGAGAGAGAGAGAGAGACAGGAAATTCCACCAAAACATGAACTTTAATTAGATGCATTTCCCCTTTCACTTCATCACGAGGTGTAGCTGCATCAAATACACAAACATAGGGAGATGCCATAAACTGCATTGCACAGGCATTTACTCATTGTCTTAATATTATCCGAGCAAAGTCAAATAATACTTGAACAAACAGTTAACCAAAGGAAAACATGGCCTTAAAAGAACAACTCACTTTGAAGAGGCACATGATGAAGGCAGGGGATCAGGTATGGCTGGTAGCATTCAGGGCAAACGGAGAAAAATGTTCTTGTCCTCCCGTCCTACTTACAGAAGCACTGATCGAGGGTTCAGATTGGGCTCACCTGTGCTGTTCAGAGGCAACTAGACACATGTGAACCGGTGGCTGCTCTCAGAGCTCATTACGGATGTAGGAAAACATGAAAGACTTTCCAACATAGTTGGAAGTTTTGAACCTATGTTCCTATCCGCGATACATCGTGATTGTGGTACACAGTGTCCGGAGTTGAAGCATCCTGCCGCTCCATCAGGAGCATATTTGGAGTGACGGAGTTAGGAGGATGACCCCTTTGGAGGTCGGCAGTTAAACTTAACCGAAGGCTCTAACTTAAAAAAACAACTCACTTTGAAGACGTACGTGATGAAGTTAAAGGGGAAACGTTCTCTCTCCCTAATTCTGGTTACCTCAACACCAATACTTATAATGTCCATGGTCTATCAGCCCTCACCTCAACAGGCAGAATGTTTTTGGCATCATTGGGCAAAAATCCCATAATAACCTTTCAGCATATTGTAACTCAAGTGTTCTGAGAGAAAACTAGACTTCTGCACCTCCTCATGGCTCTGTTTTCAGGCTTTAAAAAATCTAGCTTGTGACAGGAGACTTTGGCCAATCACAGGTCATTTCAGAGAGAGAGCGTTCCTATTGGTTGGTTATTCAACGGAGGCAGCTGTCAATCACTCACAAATTCTGATCAAACAGTCAAACTAGGCAACGCTGATCAAATATGAAACAATATTCTGTTACTGTAATGTCTATTTCTCACCTCAAATGTTCTTTTAGTGTACTGTTTAGCTGTAAAATGAGAAAGTTTGCTCCGGCTGGTGGGCGGTGCTTGGTATTTCCTCAACTTGATGTCAACATGGCTGCCGGGTCACAAACATTCTCATTTTACAGCTAAACAGTACACTACAAGATGTTTCTGAAAACATTTGAGGCAAGAGTTAGGCATTACAGTAACAGAATATTGATTCATATTTGATCAGCGCTGCCTAGTTTGACCGTTTGATCAGAGTTTGCGAGTGATTGACAGCTGCTCCGAGACCGCAGACTCCAGCTCGGCTCTGACTGCTTGTTTTCTTCCGGTCTGTGAAATCTTGCAGATGCCATTAGGAGCACCAGAGGACACAGAATGTCAGAATATAGTGACCATTTTTATAAAAGTAACATTTTGAAATCATATTTGCTCCAATTCATCTTTAAGTTCCTTTATTATCAGATAGAGTCTGATTTTTTTGTCTTCATATGGACAAATAGGTTATTGTTCTCCTTTAAAGGAGATGTTACACCTGGTTTTGTTTAATGGGCTGGCTGACTTTAGGGACATGTGGTCATTTCCATGGGTGTACCAGTGAAGTCATGACTCAGTGAGACTAAGGAGCCGGTGTGTTTGCAACATACGCCCAGAGAATGCTAGAAGCTGACCTGATCCTCTGTATATACTCCCGTTGTTGTGTAAGAGAGCTCAGCACTCACAATTTCAATTTTATTCACTTGAGTCCACAGCTTACACTCAGGAATCTCTACATTGTGTCCATAAACGCCCGATCTGAAACAGCCTGAAGCATTGTTGTAAGATTGTTTTTTGAGTAGTCACCCAACTTCTGATCCTGTATCTGATCTGATGTCTGTGGCCTCCTGTCAGATTCAGTCAGATAAGATGTTTTTACGGCCGGTTAAAGGTGGTTGTAGACAGCCGGTGTCGCAGGCTGTCTCAGCCACAACCTCTGCCACTTTATGAACTTTGGCCCATTTCTCAGCCAGACAGACTCGCAGAGGTGAGGCAAATACTCACGTGCCTTCAGATCTAAAAGTTCCTGTCTTTTTTTTTTTAATGCAACAACAGCCCGTTAGCTTGTGTCTCTAGAAATGAGTTGTAGTTGGGTAGCCAAAGTTGCTGGGGGGGGTAAAAATCACATCCCTAAGTACTTTAAAAGTCATTTTTTATTCTCTAGTAATATAAATTTTGTGTTTGTTCCATAGAGATTTAGACTGTAATCTCAGGCTGAATGTTTATCTGTCGAAACCCAGCCTTGGTTTTATTGCTCTGTTAGTTATGAAGCCTTTTAATTTACAACCAGTTCCTCCTTGACAACTCCTGTGTAATGGCAACACCAAAACCCCAGGAAATAAGTGGTCAGTGTTGATATCAGCTGATCTGAGTCTAGCGTAGGGTAGAAAAGAACGAGGTGCAGCCCTGGGAAGCCTGTCGGACAAGCAAAACAATCAGACTCAGACTTTCCTGTAATTTGCTTGTTTGCAGGACCTCAGAACCAAAAAAAACAAAGTCCTCATCATGTCTGGAACAACAGGCCTTTTTATGGGTTGGATGTTTGTTTGTCAGCATTGTTGTTGATTTAAAAGTCATATGAGGATTGAGAGGCAGCTCTACCTCATTGGTCAGGGTCACACTCTGCTCAGCATGTTGCGTAACTCCCGTTGGCCCCTGTAAGCCTCAGGAAACCTCCTTAGAGAAAGAGAGAGAGAGGTGGTGTGTTCATTAACCCGGGGCATTGCTCAAATAGTTGTAGGAAGTACCGGCGCTTTGCTTTCTCATGTGTTTTAATGGTGTTGTGTTTGGATCAAGTTATACATGTGCTCTCTAGAGTCTGAGAGCGTTCACTTTACATTTTGTCTGCCAATGAGCTCACACATACCGCAACCGCTTCCATGCTTTGTTTTGGTCTGCAACTATTATTTACCATTATTTTCATTGTTAATTATTCGGTGGATTACTTTTTTTGATTAATCGTTTAGTCAATGAAACACCCAACACATGTCCATCTCAGTTTCCTTGAATACAAGTTGACGTCTTCAATTTACTTGGTCTGCCTGACCAAGTACTCCAAAATACTACATTTTTTGATGATAGAAGAAGGAAAACAACAAATCCTTCTCATTTAGAAGCTGGAACCAGCAAATATGTCAATTTTGCTTGATAAATTACTTTAAGGATCAATGAATGATCAGAATTGTTGGTGATTGATTTTCTCGTCATTGAGTTATACACTTTAAAAAATAAAACTTAATTTTTTTTGTACAGATTAAACAAGCAAAATATAAGGTGTTAATTAATAGAGAGCCAGGCTAGCTTGTTCCCCCCTGTTTACAGTCTCTATGCTAAGCTAAGCTAATGAAACAGTACGAAAAAGGAAAATCCCTCCTTGGTTGAACTGCTTACACCACATAGACATACTGTATGCAGTGAGCATTTAAACTATGCAAACGTTGGTCGGGGCGTATCGCCTCAGTTAACATGAAATACAATCCCGCAAGTCCAGTTTCAGAAACAGATCTGGGAATTTTCAAAGACTTCTTCAGATGCCAAAACACGGTGCAGCGGTACAACTCCAAAGTCATCATGGCCGGGGATTATTTTATCTTTTGTTGTGATGATCATAAGGATACACAGTAGTACACGGCATTAGACGATGCTTATTTAATAGGGTCTCAAGCCAAAAATGTTGGACCCTGTTGCTAGAAGACTGGGGGGAAAGAATGCTGATAGATCAGTAGTATAAATAAGTGGTATCACTGTATGTAGGTTGCATATTAGTTCCTCAGCTTGTGGTATAACCTAGTGCGGATATAAGAGATAAAATGTAGGCTTTTATTACGTCATATTAAGACATTATCATCAAACCAAAGTTCAGTCAGTTCAACGTTATTTTGTTTCCTTACTGTATGTCTCCAAGTAACACAGTGTCCCTGCTGTCTCACACTTATATTTGGTTCTAAGTCAACCTTCGAAAGATTGAAAACTTTATGAATATGTTCTAGCATACCGCTGGATAAATCTCGGCTGTGTTGTGTTGAGTCACAGTGACAGGTAAAATGAAAGTGTCTGCACTCTGAACTGAGTGATGGTTACGTAGAGCCGACAGAATGATGTTGAACTGTTCCTGCTTTTGTCGTCGCTTTCACAAGGACGCTTAATCTCTCAGTGGCACCTTTTGCTTTCATTCAGTAGTGTGGAGGTCAAAGGTCGCAGATAAGCATGTGCCTATATTCACGTGATGTTATTGCATCAGGGTGAGATCAGACTTTGATATGAATGTGGAGAGTGACGAATGTTGGCTGACGCATGATAAACGAGCTTCATCTGTGAAATCGGTTACTACTGGCAACCACCTAAACTTCCTCCTCAGCTGTTGCTGCCATTAGTATCCATTAGCGGCTAAATTGAGGGCATCAGTCATAGACAGCCTAAGTATTCGGCACAATTTGTGACTATATGGGACATTTTCACGCATAATTTCCTTTTGCCAACGTGTCAAGATGTTCCTTCATCATCTCCCAGTGTCACCGCCACGAAGGACGAGCTATCACTGCGCAGTGCAAAGAGAGCCACTCTGTAAATGTGCATGTAAGTGTGAGTAAGTGTGCTTGCGTGTGTTGCGTTGCCTCTGGCAGCCCTCTCTGTGTCCCGGCTCTGCTGAGGCCTGTCCAAACAGAACCGCGGCCAAAAGCTCCTCCCGGGCTACACAGAACAGGAAGTGGGTTGTTTTGTTTCACAGGGTGAGCCTCCGAGGCCGCTCCACGCTGCTGTCTCCCACTTGTTTCATCTAGTTCAGGCCATCTCTGGTCCAGTTGGCAATCTCTGGAAAGCTAAAGATATACTGCGCAGATTCTCTGGAATGGTTTCATTCGAGTTTTGTTGAATATAATCTCATAATAGTGGAAGCATTTGCAGCTGAAGTGAATGATCAGTTTTGGTCGTCATTGTACAGTATATTCAGGGTCTTTTATAATACTTATAAAACATGTAGACATAACAGGAGAGTTTGCTAGAGCAGCCTAAATTCAAAATTGAGCCTTTGGCATCTTTTGGGAAAAGCTGTGCAGCTGTAACTAAACCCTCTGCACCAGAGGGAGTGGGCCTTTGAGCACAAGTGAGAATATGTGAACAAACCATGACCAGAATTCCCATAAGAAGGAATAAACCCAAAATGTTAATAAAACTGTCAAACAGGCAAACACACCCAACATTTCCAGTATGGCTACTGGTTATGCCAAGACTAAATATCCATGGAAACAGGGCCAGATAACAATTTCTTCTCTTACATCCTTTTTTTTTCTCCCTTTTTAGTTTCTTTGCTCACTTTGAAACCCATTTTTTCATAACATTTATATATAATTTTTTAATAGATCAGATTCAGATGAGGTTCAGGTGACTTTATTTGTACCCGTTGTTAGATTTGTTTTGCAGCAAAAATAGAGGATGACATCCGTATTGACAATGAGGTAGAGCACAGACAAGAGACAGACATACCAAAAAAACATGACAAAGGGTACTCAGGAGGCTTACTGGAATCAGGACACAGCAAAAAGAGAAGGCCACAGGAACAATATAAAAAACTACTGAAATATCAGGACAGAAAAGATACAATAAAATGAGAAAAGGGATAAACTTCCATAAATAATGTGCAAAAGCTGCTAGGACTTATTTAAGTGAACAGTTGCAGCTGGAACAAAACTGTTCCCGTAGCGCTTTGTTCTGCACCTTGGGACCCGAAACCTCCGACCAGATGGGAGGAGCTGGAACTCACCAGACAGAGGATGAGAGTCATCTTGTGAAATGTAGCAGTAATGTAATAATTTTTTAATAGATGTATGCACTCTTACAGAATGTGCATGAATCTACATATTAATGGGCTTTTTTTTGGAGCTTATGTATCTTATTTTGACACTACAGAGACAATTAGATCAATTAGTGTATATTTCTCTAATACTGTGGGCAATGACTTCTTATTTTTCAGTTTGTTCTCTTATCCTGACAGTTTGGGTTTATATTTGCCAAAGTGTGATAGTTAACTTCAAAATTCAAAAGTAGAGCTGCAACAATTAGTCGATTAATCAATCGGTCGATCTTTTTGAGTGTTTTTTTTTCCGGAAAAAAATACCTAAATTCTCCGGTTTCAATATTTGCTGGTTTCCTCAGTCATGTACAACTGTTGGTTGGACAAAACAAGACATTTGAAGAGCTTTGAGCTCTGGGTAACTGGGAAGGACTTTTTTCCAGCTGTTTCCAGTCTCTGTGCTAAGCTAAGCTTTATATTTACATGAGTGGTATCAATATTATCATTTAATTCTCTGCAAGAAACCAAATATGCATATTTCCAAAAATGTTGTTTCAAATCCATGTAATATATTTTGTCCATTTTTCTTCATAAATACAAACTCAGTTTGATGATTTCTCTAGACTTTTTCAAATGTTGACCTGTATTAGCTATAAAACGTCTGAATATTGAGATATTCATTTTGCCCAGTCCCCCAGACCTGCATTGAAGAAATGATTTTTAGCAAGCAATTGAAATGAAACTGGTGACACCGATCCACTGATCTGTTATGAAACCAAACAAACAACAGTTTGACAAATAACTGCAGCCCATAACTCGTGATGATTCTCTATTGTTTGACGCTACTCACTGACAGGTCTTGGTGTTGCTATGCATCCGAGCAGAGATTTTAAAAGTGGGCGTTGGGGCAGAGACTCGTCTCAAAAGTTTTGCCCTGCAGCACTGAAAGATTAATTTCCCCTGATAAGTGGGTGCCCTCGTGAAGAGGATCGCTGTCAAGACTGTCTGGCAGAGAGTAGATGAGGTGAGGAGCCAAATGAGTATATGCACAGCTGCTCCCAGGCAGGCAGCAGGGCTCCAGCTCATCCATCAGCTGCACCGCTAACACATCCCCGCACAGCCTGCACCAACTAAACCGCTCCTCTTCATCTGGCCTTATTGCACAAATGTGACTTGTTTTATGGGTTGTATTTTGTGCACAAGAAAAGCTTCATCCTCGCAGAGCCCTGAAGCGTTGTTTGACATGGTTTTGTTTTGGTGGTGAAATACTTGCATGGTATTTTTCTTCCAGCAGTATATATACACAAGTTCACAACTGGGTAAACCCCCATGTTAGCAACTCCAGCTCAACACCGGAACAACACATGTGCAGCAGGTTTATCTCTTGTTCCTTTTAATGCGAAGTCATTTTGAGAGAATGAGGATAATGTCTCTACAGAGTGTCCCTGAAGAAGCATCTGGAGAGATCAAAAGCAGGCTATAGTGTTTTGTCTGCTTTAGGACACCAGCAAGTATTTCACCAGCTGCTCCGATTTCCCGGACGCTTTTCTTTTCCACACACGTCGCAGAGGGAAACAAACAGGGCGGAGCAGCAGCCCTGATAGCACATTCCTTCATGTTCCAGCTTGTCTCAACAACCCCCCCTCCTCTCTTCCTCTCGTTTTCTCTTTCTCCGTCTCTCCACTATCTTCCTCCTCCTCCTCCTCTCCTCCTCTGTTCTTCATGTAGCTTTATAGTCTAGATTTGTCATCAGGGTTTCAAGGTCTGACACTGCAGCTGTCTGTGACAACGTGCAGATCAGAGAGCACTCCCTTTAGGTGTACTGTGATGCAGGACTGTCAGTCAGAGATGTCAGAGACGGTGGTTGCTTTGGAGCCACACAGCATGAGCAGAAAGAGTTTTTGTACAACATCGTGTTCTGGATTTGATCTCATGTTCCTGTGATCTTTAGAAATAATTTAAATATATGTAGTGTAGAATACACAAACAGTGGTGTTTGGCTCCTTCCTACTGCATGACAAGGGAAATCTCCCATGACTGCAGAAAAAGTTTCTTTTGTCTTTTTGTAGTGCTGCTGATCATTTTGACATGCAACAGTTCTGTCTGTCTGTGACAAAATCCTGTCAAAACATTACAAAAACCCTCCTCTTGTTTCCCAACAGATATGGCAGCTATACGGAAGAAGCTGGTGATTGTCGGGGATGGAGCTTGCGGGAAAACATGTCTCCTCATTGTTTTCAGTAAAGACCAGTTTCCTGAAGTCTACGTCCCGACGGTGTTCGAGAACTACATCGCTGATATCGAGGTTGATGGAAAACAGGTTTGTACATTTGACACTTACAGTAAGTGGGCAGTCTCTAGAAGTGGTTGAGTCGATCGCATCGAGAACCTCTCTGTCATAAACCAACACTGTCCTTAAAGTAATAATATGCATGACCTTACTGACCTTTCACTTTAAAAAAGAGAACCTTGTAAAAGAGATCATAAATATATGATATTCTGCTGAGAGCATAGACTGTATATAAGAAGTGGATATAGCCACCATGACGTCACTGCCGGGTTTGTGGACTGCCGTTTTGAAGCCTCGAGTTCGGCATTTTGGTTTTTGGCCGTCACCATCTTGTTTTTTTGTAACCAGAAGTAACAAGAGAGGGTGGAGCTAAATACAACCGAACGCTGAATAAGACATTTTTAGTCGGCCAAAATGTCATAATTAACTTTCATGAACTGAAAACACACTGTGAAAGGGATAAAAATGTAAGACGAAAACACGGACAACTCCCAGACCGGACAACGTTGTGGTAGCGACCTGTCAATCACAAGGTAGCCACGCCCTAAAGCATCCCCTGCTTTATGGTCTATTTGATTCTAAATGGGACCATAATTTACTAAATGAACATCATGCTGTATTGAAGAAGACTTGAAACTAGTGATTGAGACCATAAACTCATGTTTACAATATTTACTGAGGTAATAAATCAAGTGAGAAGTAGGATCATTTACTCATAGACTTCTATACAATCAGATCAGGAGTCGCCCCCTGCTGGCTATTAGAGAGAATGCAAGTTTAAGGCACTTCAGCATTGGCTTCACTTTTCAGAACTGGAGATAGCTCACTGGGTAAAGGACTGAGATTAAAGCTGCTTGTCTCAGGCAAAGAAATCAACAGCCTCACCATTTCATGATCCATGTAGAGGACATGGAAATACAGAAACAGCATTAGTTCCAGTATTAAAGTATTAAAGTGATAAAGCTGAAGTTGGCAAGATTGGAGCAAATATGATTTAAAAAAAGTTATTTTTATAAAACAGTCGCTATATCCTGACAGTAGTACATGAATCAGGTAACCTGAAAAAAATCATGTGCCTCTGTGTCCTCCGGTGCTCCTAACGGCATCTGCAAGATTTCACAGACCGGAGGAAAACAAGCAGTCAGAGCTGATCTGAGGTCTACTGTCCAACTGCTGTCTATGAGAGCCGGCTGTCAATCACTCGTGAACTCCGACCAAACGGTCAAACTAGGCAGCGCTGATCAAACTAGGGAGTTGCTTCAGACACACTAATGAAACCAGCTAGATTAAAGTCCTGCTCCCAGGTGTGTGTGACGTCTTCAATGTGAGTCACAGGGAGTTGGTCAGCGAGGGTCGAGTCTGAACTGCAGATGGCTCGTTTATGTCAAAGGGTTTTGTTCTCTTGAGCCGACCACCGCTGCAGGATCACCACTTGCCAAAACAGGAAATGACTCTACTTCCCAGCTTCCTGTTCAGACGGGGGAACATGGATGTCTCTTGGTGATCCGTCTCCTGCCCGATAAACGTCTCTCATTTCCTCTCCTGGTGGCACTTATGGGGGGGATAACTGTTGTGTTTTGGACAGGAAATATAAAGTTAGGGATCCATGATGGACATCGGTCTAGAGGGGGATAATTTTGTCCCCTCTCGGGGATTTTTCTTTCTCTCACCTTCAGAGGATTCTCTAAAAATAGCTGTTTTTTCCCCGTTTTCTTTTCCTCCCCAAAGTCTGCAGCTCACAACAAGTCCAGTGGGTACATATCTCCGGCTGCTCATGCAGTCTCAACAGTGTGCAGCCACCTCCCACCCTCTGCCTCTGCAAACCTCTATTTTGGGACCGCTGACTGATGCTTGCGCTCTCTTTGGGCACACAATGATCTATTGTCATTCAGTCAAGTTTCAGCGTTTAAAACTTTTGCAAAAGTGTGTTGTTTTTTTTCCCCCCTGAACACAGTCGGGTGAAGACGGGCTGCTAATGCCCATACAGGGACAGAAGGTATCCGGTTTGATGCTCGCTAATCTCCCACTTTCCCTAATTGAATTAATCAGCAGTGTGATGGGATGAGGCCAGTCCCTGAGTTCATTTCCTCGACACTGAGAGCAGAACAGACTTATGGAGCTGATTAGGTCAGATGGTGCCGCAGCAGTGAGTAGAAGCAAATATCTAAACCGGGAATGCAGCCGGGGGTGAAACACACACACTGTAAGTTATGATCAGGATGCGAGCCATGTGTGACAAGAGGAGATAAACGTCCCGATCAGGTTAAACAATCTTAACATGATTTACTTTGTGGTATTTAAAGCATTGGCCTTTGGGGAAAACACTCAGCACACGCCTCGAGTTTCATACGTCATACTCCAAATAGTCCCGTCTCTCCGAGGATGAGAAAAGCAACTTCATCACTAATGATGGCGTGACTGGTTAAGTGTTTGTGTATTCATCTGGAACAGTGAGCAACACACACTGTCTGGGAAGACAAGCTAATTTTAACTTTTGAATCCTTAATGACGGTTCAAATTACAGAACTTTCAACAAACATTACACAAGTTAATGAATGAATGGTGGAGATAATAAGGAGAAACAGGAGAATCACATGTACTATTTGTGTATTTTTGTTCGTTTACCTGTTTATTCCTCTGATTTCTCCCAGGTGGAGTTGGCGTTGTGGGATACCGCAGGCCAAGAGGACTATGACAGGTTGAGGCCTCTCTCCTACCCCGACACAGATGTCATCCTTATGTGCTTCTCCATCGACAGCCCAGACAGTTTAGGTAAGGAACTGCTGACATACATGTATATATTTAAACAGGTTACGCTAAATGAGATTAACCCGGCTGAGACGGCGACAGCACAGAAAGCAGTGACTACTATGTCAAAATGATAAATACACGCCGAAAGGTGAGATTTTGTTATCGTGTTTATCTTCACAGAATCGGGGTAGTTCATATCAGCTAAGCGAGCTGTTTGTTAAATGCCTTAATGGACTTGATGGGAAGTAGGATTAGTGCAGCTAAAACCATCTTTGCCTCGGGCGGTCTGCAGAGCAATCCATCATGAGAAGTGTTCTGCGCCGTGACTCTGCACTGCCTGTCCCTTTTTATAGTCTCTCTCTCTCTCTCTCTCTCTCTCTCTCTAGTATTTCTGCTCACTTCTCTTCTCTCTCTCTCCCGGGACAGAAAATATCCCTGAGAAGTGGACGCCTGAGGTGAAGCACTTCTGTCCCAATGTTCCCATCATCCTGGTGGGGAACAAGAAGGACCTGAGGAACGACGAGAACACACGGAGAGAGCTGGCCAAGATGAAGCAGGTACAAAAAGCCTCTGAAGGTCAATGAACTGTGGATTGGAGGGTAATCAGGCACAAGTAGGTTCCTCTTCAATACTACAAGGCACCAATAAGGCCTGAGGAGGAGGAAGAGGAGATGTGCTGGGTGGAAACATTTTTACGAGGTTCAATTTGTGAAGTTCTATCTGAATTATTTATGCTCATATTCATGACAAATATTGCTTAGCGGGAGTTCAGAGGGACAACAGCACTGTATTTAAAAAGTGCAAGGGGCTGCTTTGTTGACCTCAGATACTAAACATAAAATACAAACCTATGAAAACTATTTATCAAAAAGCCAAAAGAAAGACAGAAGATGAATTGATTACTATCTCCCTTTTCTTATTTTACCTGTCTGTCACTGAGAGTTAACTACCCTCTGGGACAGCACTCTGAAAGGCTGTTAGTGGCCTCTCAAGTCTTACTATAATGACAGCAGCATATTGGTTTACTGTGTCACAGACCCGGTCTCTGTCTGTCTCCAGGCTCCAGCTGAACATAGCAACATGTTGACTAAAGCTCGCCAGCTCTTTCAAACGCCACCGTCAGCTTTTTTGACAAAGAGTAGCACAGATCATCAGTTCAAGTGTTTTGGATCTGACATGGTCGCACAGACAGTTGGCTCGACACGTGTAACTATGATGAGGCTGGGAGGGTTGGTGAGGTAGTGTGTACCTGAGGCTCTGATTCCAAGACTTACCTGTTCGGTAAATGTGTCGTCATTTCAAGACGGTGTAGATAAACAGAAAAACACAGGTGCATCAAATTTAGCTTATTTAGTTTCATAAGGGACCGTCCAAAAATGATTGGGATGGGTAGGTGCACTGAGCTGTTTAGGGCTGCTAACAATTATTTTCATTATTGATGAATTAGCCAATTATTTTTGTGATTAATTGTACTGTGTATATAAATATATAAAGCAGTGAAAAACTGGCATTCACAATTTCTCAGAGTCCAAAATCCAAAGATATTCAATTTACTCTCATATATATTACAAAGGAAGTCAGCTGAAACCAGAGAATATTTGGCATTTGTGCTTGAAAAATAGCTAAAATTAATATTTTCCTTAGGCCCTCCCCTTGACTAAGATAGCCCCCCATAAATTGGTGTACTCCAATTTAAAGGGACTATTTGTAACTTTCAGAAATGCTTGTTAACAGCAACACCTGTGGCCGTGACATCAATGAAAGTCAGCGTCGAGCTCGCGCTTGCTCGCTCTAAATATACCTGAATGAGCATCGCTCAACAGTGAGGCGACACACGTCAGCTAAAAGCACAATATCACTCTATATTTCAGCTGCTTGGCAGTAATGTTAGCTGACCAGACGAAGGTCTCTCCATGAACATGATTTAGATCTGATCTTAGTGTTGGCTTTTCCTGCGTCAGCGCAGGCTGACGCAGCGGGGTTCTGACACCGGCACCCGGTAGGTGACGAGACGGTAACATTACTCGCTGAGGAGCTCCGCCACTTCACAAGACACGGGAAACCTCTGTTGGTCTGGAGGAACTGCAGCATTTATTTCTGCACAAACGTCCACTGAACATTCACTAGATATTCTCAGAGCTACTAACTCTTCTGCAGTGTGGAGTGAGCGCGCGTTCACGTCTAGAGGTGGAGCAAGCTGAGCGAGAACGCACGCTCTGTCTGAGTGAAGGCAGGCAGAGGAGGAGAGGCAGCAGCTACACGCGAACGCGCATATGCGAGCGCGCATGTGTGGCGACCCGCTACATTTATACGCTTAAAAAGTTACAAACAGTCCCTTTAAACTTTAATAATATAAATTAAATGTTAGTCATTTAGTCATTTTTGTATATCCATCAAATCACACTGCAGACAAAGTAGAAGTAGAATTAGAAGAAAAGAATCGCGGCAAACATAACAAAATGATGTTTGCTGAATATTTATTCAGTCATTTAATTACTTTTGAACCAAAAGCAGCCACTGTCACTTTATACAACACATTTACCTTTCTTTTTGTCATTTTACTTATCCTGCCGTTCATCTTTTTGTGCAGAATAAAGTGTTGGGAGCTGATATATGATAGTGATAAATTACATTCAATCATTCCTAAAAAATTAAGATTACCTTCCCTTCAGTAAAAAGAAAACAAAAACATAACTCCACCTTGGGCTGCACGGTGGGCCAGTGGTTAACGTTTGTGATTAGCAAGAGGGTCGCAGGTTCAAACCCGGCTTGGGGCCCTTCTATGTGGAGTTTGCATGTTCTCCACGTGTTAACGTGGGTTTTCTCCGGGTTCTCCGGCTTCCTCCCACAGTCCAAAGACATGCAGGTTAGGTTAATTGTTGACTCGAAATTGGCCATAGGTGTGAATGTGAGCGTGAATGGTTGTCTGTCTCTATGTGTCAGCCCTGTGATAGTCTGGCGACCTGTCCAGGGTGTACCCCGCCTTCGCCCAATGTCACAATGTCAGCTGGGATCGGTTCCAACACCTCCGCGAACCTGTATAGGATAAGTGGTTACAGATAATGAAAGAACTCTCCCCCTGTTCCGAACGCCCCTCCCTACTACTACTACTACTAATTTGCGTACAGTCCCTAACAATCTCTCTCTGCTCTGACAATGCAGGAGCCGGTGAAGACAGAAGAAGGAAGAGACATGGCCAGCAGGATCAATGCTTTTGGCTACTTGGAGTGCTCCGCCAAGACCAAGGAGGGCGTGCGGGAAGTGTTCGAGTTGGCCACTAGAGCGGCGCTGCAGGTCCGCAAGCGCAAGAAGAGAGGTGGCTGCACGCTGCTGTGAGCAGTCCAAACACCCTGAAATCAACTGACCAATAGGAAAAGAAAAAAACAACACATGAAAAGGACTGACCTTTACCAAATGGCATCTTTGTACTGTATCTCGCATTTCACGATAACAGGCAGGCAGATGAGTCAAATGCAAACAAACCGAATACAGGAAATGGACTTTGTCTATATTACAACAGTGGTTAGAAATTGATGTTTAAAGTTCCTTGTTGATTTGCTTTTTCTTTTTTTTTTTTTTTTTTAAATCTGTCTTTACACATAGAATGTTTTCCTACTTGTTTTTCTTTATACTTGTAATGTAACGAGGCAGCGATAGATGCACATATTAGTACGCAATATTGTTCTTCACGAGCTTGAGTGAGCAGCATCGTATAAAATCTTTATGAGTAAGATCCAAACAGTCCAGTCTGTGTCAGTCATGTCACTTCTGTTTATCATGGTAGCCTGATCTTTTTACCATAAGAGAGCTAGTGCCTTTTCTTTCTTTTTTTAAGTTTGTACACCACCGTCTATTTCTCATGTTTGTCAGCTAGCTAACATTTCAGCTGAGGGACTCTCCATTGTACTGCAGCTAGTGTTGTGAAACCTGAGCTAAGCCATAAGTAAGGCTTTCAGTTGCTGTTGACCCAGCAAGCACAACAAATGGTTGCTTGTAATTTTTGTTACCGTTCCCTCAACATTTACCATTGAGGATAAAGAAAGTAGCTGCCTCATGTAAAAATATTAATAAGAGCTGATTATTCACATGCATCATATCTATCGCTATTCGGTGCAGTGGACCTAGATGTGGGGGGGGGAGAACTGGCCAATCGAGACACAAGCCAATATGACTCAACTATGCACAATAAAACCGAAATGAAGGCCAAAGCCTGGTGAAACCTCCCTTGTTTGTTTATTGCGAGTGACTGAGTTCAGCTACAATTCAAGGGAGCCGCTGAGTCACGCCCGCTGGTGGAATCCTGTGTGTTGGACGGGTTAGCCCAGTCGTGGAAATCATGCCCTTTAGGAGCCTTCACGTGTGGATGTTTTTCCAGTCGGATGACATTCTTTACATGTTTGAGAAGAACTGAGTTGTGTCTGTGCGAGGAGTTTGTTTTTCCCCGGTGCCTTCTCTGTTGCGGTGTGCCTTTTGGTTGTTCTCTCCCAGACCAGATAGACCAGCTGCTCCACGCCAACCTGATACTGACTGACGAGGTCAAGAGTGACCTTTCTGACATGTTTCACAAAGCTCGACTCTTTGAATGGCTTCAAAATGTGTCAGTTTCCTCAACTTTCAGTCCTAACATAACATAAAGATTTCATCCATAAATGCCGTCTCGTCTTTATTATCTTGGAAGATAAGATTACACCAATTTACGTCACATACTTTTGCGTCAAGAATGAATAATGGGGGAAAATTACACATCTTTTATAACATATTTCTTCAACATCACTGAATAAAACATGTCTGCAGCCGTAAAGATTGTCTTTAATGTTTTAGAATTGTGTATTACTGCCAAAAAAAAGTTTGTGGAAAAATGAAAACTGGGTTTATTCATCCTGATTTTGTCTTGATCTTCGCTTCTTGACAATAAACATTTGATATTTTATGTCTTAAATCAAAGGAGCAGGATATCATGAAGGGTCCACACTGAATTGTACTTTTGGAGACACGTCGGAGACCGTCCACTGGTCTTCTCAGAATACTCAAACTTGACCTCTTTATGGTGTTGCTTTTCTCTGCCTCTGTTGCTCATTCATGTACTGTACATGTCTCCTGGTTGCATGTTGCTGTCGGTCATGGTCGTGGAGGAGGGTGGATGTTGAGATGTGTGATATCTTAGATGTTGCATGCAACCTTCTTACAATGCCAGTAAAGGCAAAAAGTCTACCCAGCTGGCAGGATCTGTATCCGTTATATAATACTAATGCAACTTTATACCCTCTACTGGCCGAGCACACATGCTTTAACTGGGTGATTCAGTGAAACTAGTTTTTTAGGAGTAGAGTGGGCATCGATAACAACTACACACACAAACACCATATTAATGTTACCTCAAATCTCTCTAGGTTGGATCCTATGTTTCACTCTGGACTTTGTGCATCATTGTGGACAACAACAAGCACACCAACAAGGCAGGAGTAAAACAGATCCTTACGACTAAAAGGTTTTTATCAATGAAAACATAGGTCTCGACTGAGTTATGCGTTTCATAGTTGTGGCATGATGCTCTCGGGTCCCAACAACGCTAAGGAATTCTTGGGAATTAGGTCGGCGGAGATAGTCAATTAACTTTCACAGCTGGAAGCATGGCCTAATGATGAAAGCATTCCCTTAGAGCGGCAGAGGGGCTAGTGTTGAACACATCACTGAGAGCATGTACAATACCGCTGTTAATGTGTGGACAGATAATGTTGCGCTATATCAAAAGTTGTCCTGATGATGTCGATGCATGCATGAGAAAACCGTGGGTCTTTACAGTGAGCACACACACACTACACACTCACGTCTTCGGGAACAGCTTCTGCTCAGTGTCGTACAACTTTCTTTCTTTCTCTTGAAGTATTTGAAATGATAAAAGGATCCAGATTTCTATAAAAGCTCATTGTAATAATGCTTTGTAAAACAGAAAGTGTTGTAGTGAATGTTTGATCTGAAGTGAACATGAATATTGTTAATAAACTATTTTTGAGACAAGACAGACTCGTCCCCCTTTGGTCAGTTCTTCTCAGATATGGTTTACTGCACATGGTGCTATTAAAGGTTATGATTAATCAAAAGGAGATGTGACAAAGTGCAGAACAATACGGTTCAGAAATTAAGAGTTTATTTCTTCACCCTTCAACTATTATCAGAAAGAAACAGATAAGACTAACTTGTTAAGTGCAAACTGCAGTAAGACGTACGGTGTTGTGTTCCTGAGAAATGGAATAGTCTGCTCTTTATTTTCTCACTCTGAATATGAATTGTTTGTGTGCATGCTAAATCGAACTTGCTGTCAAGTGGCAGCTTTATTTAAAAAGCCACTGCAGAGTGAAATGTCAAGAACAAAAGATTCACTGGTTCATTTTGGCACAGTCATCAAAAACCAAGCATTGTTTCATTGCACCAAAATATACAACTGCTCTTTTATGAAAAGGCCATAAAAAAGATATATACTTCAAGCCGCAGTTGGTAACTTTGAGCAACGTCACTATATCCTGACAGTAGTGCATGAGACAGATGTTCCTCTGCCTCCTCCTAGTGCTCCTAATGGCATTTGCAAGATTGGAAGGAAAACAACCAAATCAGGCCGAGCTGTCTCTAACGCAGCTGTCAGTCACTGGTCGCGGAACTTGCAAACTCCGATCAAACGGTCAAACTAGGCAGCGCTGATCAAATATGAATCAATATTCTGTTACTGTAATGCCTCTTTCTCTCCTCAAATGTTTTCAGAAACATCTTGTAGTGTACTGTTTAGCAGTAAAATGAGAAAGTTTGTGAGCCATGTTGAAAACACTGGAGCCAAAACCAAGCACCGCCCACCAGACGGAGCAAACTCTCATTTTACAACTAAACAGAACACTAACAGATGTTTCTGAAAACATTTGATGCGAGAAATAGGCATTACAGTAACAGAATATGTATTCATGTTTGTTCAGCGCTGCCTAGTTTGACAGTTTGATCAGAGTTACCAACTGCAGCTTTAAACAATAGATGTCAATATTGTGTTTAAACCTCATAGAGAGGAAAAATTCAACTTTATCTTTAAGCACTTACATGCAATAATCTTTTAAGGATGTCACTGCAAATGGTTCTTTATTTATGTTGGTTGTCTCAGAGAGATGTTAATGCTCGTGTTTCCACTCTGGGTCCACATACTGCTGGAGGGCACTCGCCTCTTCTGCAGGATCTAGGACAAATGCACGAAGACACAAAACTTTAGTTTCTCATTAGCAGAATATTTCATGACTGCTTTGTGCAAGTGATATTAGAGTGAATAAATGTTTTGTTCACATGCAATTATTACTATTTCAGCTGGTAATGATCCAGCAAAGCATCACTTGAAGGCCATCTGTTTGAGGTTATTATATCTGTACTCACTGTCAGAATCCACGTTGATTTTCAGGGTTGCCAGTCTTGACACGATATCGTCCTCTCCTTCTGCGTCTTCAAAGTCAAATCCGGTGTAACCCTTTTCCTTCACACAGTAGCTGATGAACCTGCAGATGAAAAACCACAAATTGTGCAAAACAAGTCCGTATAGTGCTAAAAAAATAAATAGGAAATATTGACATCTAAAGCTCCATGGTAACTGTGTAAACTTCATCTGCTGAGGATGTGTGACAAGCTCCATAACAGATACTAAATCAACCTTGTGATGAGATTGTTCTTGTCAACAACTACTGTTTCCATGGTCAAGAATGCACTTCAAATCTCAATAATCACATCACGTCTCCATACAAGGCTCTTAACTCAGTGTACTATGACAGAAAGAATACTCTTGTTGTATTTTGTAATGTGGCCTGCTTTGCCTTACTTCTCCCAGGTGGGGTCCTTGTTGAGGATCACAGGGTTTCCCACGACGATCAACAGGGACCTGGCTCTGGTCAGGGCCACGTTGAATCTCTGCAGAGTAGATAAACACATATAGAAAAAGGAACAAGAAGCATAGTAAAAATATCCTGCTGGTTTTATTACCACTTTATATAAAGGAAGTAATTAGGGCTGTCAAAGTTAACGCGATAATAGCGGGTTAACGTAAATTTGTTTTAACGCCACTAATTTCTTTAACGCATGAATGCAACTTACAATTTTTAGGTTGTAGCAGGCTCTTTAAAGCTAGAGTGAAAATACTGGCATCTAAACTAGAAAACCTAAGGAATCCATTGGTACCAACCATGTCATACTAGCTTGTCGCAAAGGAGGCTAAATAATGTTCCCAACTTACGCTAAATTATGATGAGGAAAAACTGGCATGGCCATTTTCAAAGGGGTCCCTTGACCTCTGACCTCAAGATATGTGAATGTAAATGGGTTCTCTGGGTACCCACGAGTCTCCCCTTTACAGACATGCCCACTTTATGATAATCACATGCAGTTTGGGGCAAGTCATAGTCAACACTGACACACTGACAGCTGTTGTTGCCTGTTGGGCTGCAGTTTGCCATGTTATGATTTGAGCATATTGTTTTATGCTAAATGTAGTACCTGTGAGGGTTTCTGGACAATATTTGTCATTGTTTTGTGTTGCTAATTGATTTCCAATGATAAATATATTCAGTACATACATTTGCATAAAGCAGTATATTTGCCTACTCCCATGTTGATAAGAGAATTAAATACTTGACAAATCTCCCTTTAAGGTACATTTTGGAAAGATAAAAAAAATGTGTGATTAATTTGCGATAAATATTTGAATCGATTGACAGCCCTAGAAGGAATATACCACACCTTTTCATTTGACAGGAATCCAATGTTGAAGTCTTTGTCCATCCTGACATAGTTGATGCTGCTGCGAACGGTAGAGACCATGATGATCTTCCTCTCTTGTCCCTGAAACTCCTCCACAGACCCCACCTGATACCGTGGGGAGAAACAGCCAATTTCAAATAATATAACTGATTGAACACAATGAACGAACAAAATCTTTTAATGTGCACGTATTGATCCTGTGCAGAAGAGATGTTAAATAAGCATCCTGGTATTTCCTCCAGCTGATACAGAGTGATGTGTTTACAGCAGCATTACTAACCTTTAGCTCTTTGAGATCACTCAATCGCTTCAGAGCCGAGACCGACTTCAGTGCCTTTTGGATTTTCTCGACCTGTTAGAAAAGTAAGTATGTTAACGATGACTAGTTAAAACTCTTTTTTCCACATCTCTGAAAACACAAATGAACACCGCGCAGACTCACTTGTTTCCTGTAGGGGGCGATTATGCCGATGTCTTTGGCAGAGAGTTTAGGGAGACCCTTCTTCCCTTGTGTTTCCATCAACTTGGTGAGGTAGTCGACCAGAACTTCAATCTCAGACACGTTGAAGAAAGAGGGACTGTTGGCCTCTCTCTCATCTTTCCCCATCACTCCGTGGAAGATCACCGGGAAACCCTGTAGTGATGTGAGCAATTATCAGTTATCCATGTGGTTTACATGCTATTTGGTGATCTGTGTACTTTGTTTATACTATGTCCCATTTCGTTTTAGTTTACTCACTGCCGTTTTAGTTTGCTCGACTTCCCTAAAAGATGCTTTCTTTTTTAAATGGTGCTTTTCCCTTTGATCCTAATGAGAGTTATGATTTTTCTATCATTACATTTTTGCTCCACTTTGTTTCCAAATGCGATTTTTTCCTTCTATTATAAGTTTGTAGTAATGATTTTTGTCTTGTTTTCTGTGTCAGTCTAAGACTGGTTTCTGTGTTCAGTCCATTCAGATAATGTGGCTGTTGATGCCTTATGACTAATTATAATTAAAAGGACACTCTTCCATAAAGTTCGGGTACTTTCGAGAGACAGATTAGCAAATAAAATGGACAAAATCATTGTAGCAGAGGCAGAGGTATTCTGACTTAAAGTCCCTGGTATGGGTCAAGTTTCAAAAACCCTGGATCCTACACTTCCCATAATGCAACTCAATTGCATCTTTTGTATTATGTTGATATGTAAATAAATTGTAGTTGGTCAGAAATATGTCCAGCCATTTGACATGTAATCTCTCTAAAAAGGCCTTTACAAGACCGGAGCATGGCGAATAAACTACACGGAAATGCGAAATACGCAAATATTATATGTCTAGGGCTTTTATTATGAAAGGTAAGAACGGAAGGAGTGGATCTGGTCTGTGCTACCCTTTGTCAAGGTTGAAAGGAGTAATAAAGTTTGCCGTTTTGGTTCGGACTACGGAGCCTCTGTGTTGTTTCATAAATAAAAAGGTGCAACTCAAGCTGTTCCGCACAACGTGATTGGTTGATGCCTTTATTAATGGTCCGAAAACTATGAAAAATTGACTAGGTTCTGGAAAAAAATTACGCTGCTTTTTCGCCGCATAATATTTGTATTCTGTGTGAAAGTATTCATGACAAAAACAACAGTTCGAAAAAAAATATTGTGCGAACATTTACTTAAAACATTTACTTTACAGAATGCTTTACTGTGTATCGGGATGATGTTGGTATCGAGATCATTTCAGAAGTTTTGAGAAATTAAAAAAACAAAATGTCCTTGCAGCCCACACCTTTTTGGGAAGATGTTCCCAGTTGCAGTAGGTGTCACGCTCCCACTGGTCAGCAAACACCTGCAGTTCGTTCTCATAGAACAGCTCATTGGGGATTTTCAGGATGGCAGCATGAGACCTGAGTGAAGAAAGGAGAAAAAAAATAGAAAGCTGAAGAGCTTTAATCCAAACTACAACAAGCAAAATGGAGGTGGAAACTGAAAGACGCACCTGTAGTTTCGCAGCAGTTTGGTGACAAAGCGGGTGTCAAAGTGCCCAGAGTCTGTACTTTTCTGATATAAAGTGTTCTCTTTCATCAGTCTCTCAAGCAGAGAAAGCCCTGAAGAAGAAAATCATTGTTATAGCATGTATATATTTATGTATGTATGTATGTATGTATGTATGTATGTAT